>JALLOY010000684.1:0-10419 GCA_036939835.1 Thalassiosira delicatula
TTGAAGGAGACACCAATGAGCGGGGGCGTGAAGGGTTTAAAGGTGAGCCCATGAATTGGTATATTTTTCTTGTTCAATTTCAACATCATCGCAATTGATTCACTCGCCTGTTCTTACTGTCCCAGGCGCCGGCCGATGAGGAAGAGAGGAACTGAACAAGCTTGCAGAGGAGGGGCAGGAGGTGAGGTAGAGGACTAGGTTAATGGTGAGTGTTTCCATGAAGACCAAAAGTGCCAATCTATAGGGACGTACATAAACAAGGGGAAAAGTCAAAATCTTGGGTGCACGTCCCTAGCGTGAGCGGAGGAGGGGGAGGCTTCCGATCGCCCGCATAGGTAGGAGGAGGACAGAGCGTAATGCAGGGAGTCATCGTAGAGGGCGTTGGCATTGGCGTTGGCAGTGCAACGAGCGGAGCGGCCCGCCAATAACGACAACAATAACAACACTATCATGACAGCCTTCATCGGCAACCAGCCCTTTCCGCTCTCCGCACACTACTTGCAATACACCTTCCTCCCCTACCCCTACAAGTTCACCGTCTACTCCTGGGGCCGCAGCGAGGGCGGCCAGCTTGGCATTGACACTCTGACCAGAACGAGGCCACCTACATTGACTCCCTCCGCAGCGTGTGTGTCAAACAGATTGCCTGCGGCTCCGGCCACACGGTCATCCTCACTGGTGAGGGGGGATCTACACGAGGAGATGGAGGGACGATGGACGGCTCAGGCACGGGGACAATGGCTGGAAGTACGCCCCATGTCTCACGCACTTGCTAACAGGGCAGATAGCCAGACGCCGCCAGGAAGATACTGCTGACAGAACTCTCGTGGAGGTCAGGTTTGGAATAGGAGGCAGAGATAGGGAGGATGGGAACGACAGGAGTGACGGTCAGCAAGGTAATCGATGTAGCAACCTCAGCATGGGAAGCGCACACAGAGGATTGGAAATCAATTAGCTCTAAATTAAATTTAGATTTTCATCTGCTTTGTTTAATGCTAGATCAAATAACAGGCAAGGCCCCCCTTGATCACTGGCGCACCAATACCGCCAAGAGGATTGGACATCTTTCTCAAAGGAGGATGGCTCTCTGGTGCGGGGGGGGGGGTCGTGTAGTGGTGCGGCGACGAAGCAGCAAAGTATATTCAATAAACGGCTACAAAAGACACGATAGACGTTTTGGGTTCAAAACATGTACGTAATTTACTAGATGACGCGAGGATGGTCAATTTGCCACTGACGTTGAAGCAATGAATGTATTACTCCTACTAATTTAGATATTCTGTCAAAGGACCTTTGATGTCAAAGATCCAAAACATGGAAGACAGGCGCACCGTCGACTTTTAGATAAATAGGCAGAAAATATGGTGTAGCACGCAAAAAACTCTGTGCACACGCGCTTGTGAACACCTCTTACTATATGGACCTCTGGGTTAGGTACCTACGGTAAACTGGTTTTTGGCCATTATCATCAAGAATATAGTCAAAAATATTTTTTTAAATAGGTGTGGTAGAGATTTGGCAAGTCGACACTAGTGAAATCATTCAAAATTGGTCCGCAAAACTGAGGTATCGGTTCCAACCAGCATGTGCGTAGCGATGTGCTGCTGCACCAATTAGATTTGTAGACAGCAGAGCATTATTTGATATATGATAGTGCTATGTTTTGAAAAGGTAAGCACTACCATTACCTACCTCAAAGTAGGCTGGAATGGTCGCATATATGCGACCGTAGCAGCATTCCTGTGAATAGGAACTACCTGAGAAAAGCTAAGGTTTCTGAGAAAAGCAAAATAGGGCGAAGGCCAAGAATGTTCGTACTTGGGCTACTGAGGACAACTAAAGCAAGAAGAGATTGAGAAGCGTTAGAAAGAATAGAAATCTCAAAATAGCGATTCAGCTGATGATCTTTGAAGACTTTAAATTCGATTGAAATATATTGAGTTGAAAAGGAGTGTATGAGAGATATTTTGATTGTGCAAAAAGGAAGGGACAAGAGTGTAAGCTTGTGAACAAGAAAAATCTGAAGAGCAATAATTACGGATTGGCATTACTAGTCACTTCTATGAAAGATCAAAGGAACTTTTGAGAAGTTTTATTGTGGTGAAAAAAGACGCAAGCCATACAGGTGTAGGATTCAAATGAAAACAGAGGCGGCAAATATGACGAAGAGATATGGATAACCGGAAGAAAAGGAGAACATGAGTTTAGAGCAATTTATAAGGGCGGTTACTGTTGCGGTATAAAAGGACACACCAAGAAGACAAAAACGGTAGAAAGGAGTATGGACGCGCAACAGGTGTGATTGATGAGGAATCAGATTCAGGTTTTGATTATTCTTAACTTGAGAAATTGGAATTTAGACAGCGAGAGCTTCCCACCCATTCCCAATTTCCAATACATTACTATGAGCGGCAGCCCCGCTGTTTAATTGTGCCAGAACATAGGGGGCCCATGGCTGGATAAAGGATTGTCTTCTTCGACAATTCGACAGGATATGTCCATTTCGCTCCCCGAAACAAGGCAGAGACCAACAAATGCACTGAATGTGGTCAAAAATGTAATACATCCCCAATCACAAAAGCATTGATTCCGGCTGGGCCTCCTGGATCCAATGTCAAGTGTTAATCTTGCCTGGTCTCGAAAGAACAGGATGTCAGATAGCTCTTAGTAAATTAATGAATTGCTCTCATATATTGTTCCAGCAGTCTCCCAAACTTGATCATAAAACAGGCAGATTGTCAAGTCTACATGCCCGGCATACCCATGCCTCCCATTCCACCCATGCCACCTGGCGGCATTCCACCAGCAGCCCCATCGTCCTTGGAAGGCAAATCGGCAATCATGGCCTCGCTCGTGGCCAACAAACCTGCCACGCTAGCAGCATCAACAACCCCCGTCCTTGTAACCTTAGTAGGATCAATAATTCCAGCTTCAAACATGTTGCAATACACTCCGTTTTGCGCATCGAATCCAGTCTCGACTGGAGTGTCCGCCTTCATCAGCTCGCCACACACAACGGCGCCTTCCTCGCCAGCATTCATAGCAATCGTGGACAGGGGAGCCCTAAGTGCCTTCTGAATAATCTCAATGCCAATTCTCTGATCCATATTGGCAGCTGATTCGGCTACTTCATCCAACTTGGTTGAGCAGTATAACAAGGCCTTTCCACCGCCTGGGACAATGCCCTCCTCAACAGCAGCGCGCGTTGCATTGAGCGCATCCACGACACGATCCTTCTTCTCGTTCACCTCCACCTCGCTGGCACCTCCTACCTTGATCACAGCCACTCCACCAGCGAGCTTCGCCAATCGTTCCTGGAGCTTCTCGCGTTCATAATCACTCTTCGTCGTTTCAACGCCAGAGCGGATCAACTCGCATCGTTCTTCAATGAGGGTCTTGTCGCCTGCGCCATCAAGGACAATTGTGTCGTTTTTCGTAACCTTGAGGCGTTTGCAGCTTCCAAGCTGTTCTGCTGTGACATCCTCAATCTTCATGCCAACCTCCTCAGAGATGACGGTGCCGCCCGTCAGAATGGCTAGGTCCTGCATGGTGGCCTTGCGGTTGTCCCCGAAACCAGGGGCCTTGACTGCGCACACCTTGATGCCCGCCCTGAGCTTGTTCACAACGAGCGTGGCAAGGGCCTCACTCTCCACATCTTCCGCCACGATCAACAGGCTCTGCTGTCCCTTGATGATGCTCTCCAAAACCGGAACGAGTTGTTGAATGCTGCTGACCTTCTTCTCCACCAGCAAAATCATCGGGTTCTCCAATTCACAGACCTGGGTCTTGGGATCAGTAATGAAATATGGCGAGATGTATCCCCTGTCAAATTTCATGCCCTCGACAACCTCAAGCTCATCCTCAATGGTCTTGCCATCCTGGACAGTGATGACTCCTTCCTTGCCAACACGCTCCATCGCGTCACTGATCAATCCTCCAATCTCTAGGTCATTGTTCGCCGAGATGGTGCCAACCTGACTAACCTCTTCACGCGAGGTGATGGGCCTGCTGATCTCCTCAAGTGTATCTACCACTACACCAACTGCCTGTTGGATTCCCCTTCGTACGTCGAGGGGGTTCATCCCAGCTGCGACTGCCTTGCATCCCTCGCGGTAGACAGCTCGTGCAACAACGGTGGCTGTGGTGGTACCATCGCCTGCAATGTCGTTCGTCTTGGATGCTACTGATTTGACAAGCTGTGCACCCATGTTCTCAAAGTTGTCCTCGAAGTCAATGGCTTTCGCAACAGTGACACCATCCTTTGTGATTTTCGGTGCTCCGTAAGGTTGGGCGATGATTGCGTTGCGGCCTTTGGGACCAAGGGTTACCTTTGTGTAGTATCGGTAGAAACACATGACATGAGATATGAGAAATTTGCAAGGACATTTTGACCATGTGAAAGGAGAGACGTTTCTGCGTCGAGAAGTATCTCGGCAACAAATTATTCCAGGATGAATAATCATGCGCAGCTAATCCGCATTACGTGACCAACTTAGAATCTCGGTAATCTTTTTGGTGTTTGGTGGGGCGACCAGAATGTCCCTAACCATGGTCACCACAACGGCGTTGCAACTGTGAAATGTACGTCGAAATTGTAGCAGAGAGGACGTTCTTCAAGCATTCCGGCTGTTCGTCTGACCATATCATATGCAGCCATGGTGATGATTCTACAGCCACGACCATGATTCAAATCAAAGAAGTAAATCTCTCGTTGTTGGCCGATGCATTGACGAACCGATTTAGCTTCAATCTCGTTGCGGGATCGTCTTCCACTCCGATATCTCTCACCTGAACAGCGTCCGCCAACAAGTCAACTCCACGCAACATGGCCGCACGTCCCTCGACTCCGAAACGGATTTCCTTTCCCCCTGCCATTCCTCGTGTTGAGCCGAGAACTTTGGATGCTACATTCTTGGTGTTGCTTCGTAGTGCGGCGTGGCTAAGGGTGCTCATGATTTCGTTCTGATATAAGACGATGAAAGGGTAAATCAAAAAATGCAGACGCTATCAGGGAGAGAGATGAAAATAATGTGTTTCGAGCGTATGGATTTTAGAGAACGGTGAGGAGGTATCGTACTTACTCTCTAGCAGGTACCATATCTCGGTAGCTACCATATGGTAGGTACCGTACGCGTATGGTAGGTCTCGATCACTGGTGGCAGTCCTGCTTCCTGCCAAATGCAAAGCTGATACCGAAATCTACATAGGCCGTACGTGCCCACCGCCGCCCGTTTCGCTTTTTTTGGACTCGCAGCATCATAAAAACGCTAATAATATTGATTCTTGATTGATGTGAGCAATGTGAGTGAAAAATAAGTTTAGTCAAAAGTTGCCCATACACCCTCGGATCTTCTTTCTCTGGCGATGTCAACCTGCTCGATGGGGAGGAGGGCCATCATAATCATATCATCGCACACCAAGCAATCAAGACTTAAATAGTGTGGTACAGTACAGTATTGCAAACCAAATACAGACAGATAATTTTTTCAAAATTCATGACATACTTGAGGCAAAGATTTCAAATTAATGAATAGTTAATACAATCCCTACGCCAACCTCTCTTTATAGCATCAATTTTGAAATTCAATTTTGTATTTGCCGTAGCTTGTTAGGTGGAAGAACTGCCAAGAAGGATGGTTGTGTGATATGCAGATCACCTTGGCTGTGGTCAATACCCGTTGTGATTATTCTCAAACAATGACAATCAATTCAAAAGCAGCACCGCAATAGTTGTAGAGATAATATATCGGCCTCATCCTAGCTAGTTGAATGCTTTGATATTAAAGTACCATGATGAGGGAAAGAAGATCACCGCCAAATTGGATGAGGAGTTAGTTTTGTGGATAGTAAGGCAGCAACAAATTGTGACTTGTAATGTTTCCTTCAATAATTGTGATTGTCTGCTCAACAAATTGTGACAACAAGTTTTCCTTGGAAGATGAAACTTGGTCAAGAATATCAAAGTCACATGCTGAAGCCATTGCACAAGCTTGGCAATACTCTGAAGAATGGAAGTGATGAAAGACTCAAAAATAAAAGAAGACTAGGAGCTTATTCATACCTAAGTAAGTGTTGTTTGTACTCACGGCTATTGGTATTGTCTCCACTAATGCCACAACTAGAGATGATGTGGCCGACTGCAAGCAAGCATGCCAATGACAACGGGAAACACTAAAAGAAAAACTAGAGTTTAAATGCACTGAATTAAATTGCAGGGGAAGAATGACTTTTTTTTGCAATCTGTTGTGGGACAGCATGCACAAGAAGAGTGGAATATTTGCTGAAATTGAGAGGAGATATGTTGAGCCAACTAGCAGAAGCGAAGGATGAATAGCCAGGCAAAAAGTGAAAGTGATGTCTTGGCTTTGGGCAAGAAAGCTCAACATCCAAAATGCCAAGACTTACTACCAGTCCTGAGTAGAATAGCTACTTACAATTTCAAATTTTCAAAAACCAAAAACCACTACTAGTTCACCTAGATCAACAATATCCCTCAAAAGGCATCTTAGTTGCAAATCTCTAGAAACTTCTGAACATTTTTCTAACCTTCAAATAGAACTGCCCGAAAATTGCCTTACTTCAACAATTATGGAGCTAATTCATAATTGGCACAAGTCCCATATCTTGCACCCCCACAACAATGACAATGCAACTGCAGCCTATTGATTGGCCCATTTGTTAAAACTACAATTGATCTCAGCAAACAATAGCTCATTAATTTGATATTATTTTCTGGATACTACTCATTTCTGTCGGTAATGTATTTATATCCAACAATATACAATGATCAAGTTTGTACTAAATTCAACATGGGAGCGTGCTGTCGTGGCTTTGGAAGCCCTAAAGGTGCTGTCGCCACTGCCATGGCGTTGCAACAAAGGTGGCCAAAAAGAAGAACGGGAGGCGCCATCAAACAATGCCTCAAATTGTGGGAGCACACCAGCTATAGAATTGGGGGAAATGAGCATGACGTTGTCTGCGCTTAGAACAGCTTGTCACAAGGCAGAGAGCAGAAGAAAGGCACAGCAGTCGCTGATGTTGGAGATCAAAGCACAGTAATAGTTAGTCACTATCAAGGAGGGGGGACAAAGAGGGGTGGAAGGAGGAGTTGCCCAGAGAGGGCGCAGACAATGTGGTAGTTGCTTCCTTTTCTGTCATTACTCCATATAGTAAATTACAATATAGCTAATGTTAATAACTACAGTGAGAGTTTATTATTATGTTATTGTACTTAGTAACTTGAATAAACTCGAGGCACAAAAATTGATGTCAATGCTGTTGCTGCATCTGCTACCACATTTGTCATCACAAAGGATAGTACCAGGCACCAATGCTCATAGTGTTGCGTGATAACACCCAAATTTGTGGAAACCAGCATTGAGAATGGCTGACATTGACGGTGAACGGCAAAGTGCGTGAGCGGCCTTGTATTGAGTTGGTTTGTTTTGTCTCAAAGTTTACCTGTGTGAATCACCACCCTCTTTCTAGCAATTTTGCTACCCCTTGTAATATTGATGTCAACTCTATTTACAACCAAAGTGTGCTTGTATGTTTCATTTCTGGGTTTGTTTGAGTCTTGGACCGAGCCAGTATTTGCATTTCATAGCCGGGGCGTTGCATTTTGTATTATGTGAAATCAAACAAATTATAGATACTTTGATTGTTCAAAGACTAGAGAGAAATACTATTTGGATAGTATTCGTATTAGGATTTTCCCTATATAATGTGAATCGGTGTCATTTTTTACATGTGCGGCTAACTGCTCTGAATGTAATGTTGTTTGTTCCGTGTATCCGCGGGTCCACTTTAATGGATACTCAGCCTATAAACCAGGCGTTTACATATCCCTCTGTATTCCCTTATCCTTCATTTTCTGTACGTAGGAATCCTATTCAAATAGTACAATGATACCCACTCATATTATGGAACGGTACCTTCCGACACCCTCCTAGAGATAAGCAGAAAGCGATGGACTCAGGAGGGAATCTCCCCCGCCCCTATAAGAATACTAATTCCTAAACGAGGCTTCGAAACGGATATCGCCAACATGCCGGCTAAGTCCACCACAACATCCTCGTCTCTCGGGACTTGATCGTACTATGGTCAGACCCCGACAGATGTGCGGCTCTCGGGAGCACTCGGAGATGTTCAAAAGATCGTGAAAAGATTTTCTGCACCCGAACTCGGCGTCTCGGTGACGTATCCGGAGAACTGAGCTTTGTTCCAATATCATCACGTAGCCACCTGTCTCCGGACTCCGGATCCATCAGGGGATAGCTGCGTCATCTTGGAACTCTCCTGGTACAACATTGAGGTTCCAAGTTCAGGTGACAACATCTAGCCACTGAAGTAAAAAAGCGATCTCGAGCTTAGTCCCCTGACTGATAAGACCCGTACAGAAAATAAATTATTTGCAATCAATGTAAAAATATGTTGCGCCCTCTAGTTTAGTTATGCTGTTGGATTTTTGGGTGATTCTCGCGGTGTGGTAGGCAGACCATAACTAGTCGTAGTCCACCAAACCTAACACTGAAACAAGCTCATGGTAAGATTTGATCGTTTCAACACCAAACTCACTCTTGCACACCGGCAAGGCGCCAACAAGGATGTTGCCCATGGTTGTAGGCTTGGACCAACAATGACGCTGCTTAGGATCTGGCGCCCTTATTTTATCATGGGGGACACACCCACTAAGTCCTGTTGGCTATGGACCAGCTTCCTCTGGGTCAAGGAGCGCTGTGCCTCCGCCCTCGTCGTTGCCCTTGGGCCGGCATCCCCAGCTCGCCCTGCTCATCGTAAACATATATGTTCAGCCGTCCTCCAAGTGACTGATATGAGCCATCAGACTATGCACTCTTTTCTAGATTGACCGGCTATTGCCCTCCAAGAGAGCACCCTCCAGGCAAAAACACTATGAGCATTCATATTATACGCTCTTTACTGGATCGACCGGCTGCTGCCCTCCAGGAGAACACCCTGCAGGCAAACGCTACAAGCTATCAGCACACACTCTTTGCTAGACTGACCATCTCCACCACTGATTTAATACTCATTTGGACCTTGAGGCTTGAGGGATATACAACTAAATCTTTGACTATTTGGTAATCAATGTCTTCCTCTCCCAACATTGCCCACTCTTTGTATCATACCAGTATATGTCTGGTTCTTCTGTGTCCAATCAGCAGCAGCAGTATGCTAGTACTCCCATCGGATTTTAGTGTTTTGGTCCTTGTTTGTCCAATTTTTGGTTCCGCACAATTCTAGATGATTTGTGGGGGTCTGCAAACTTAGTATTATTTTATGGGGGCTGCTGTTACATCAAGCAAGAGTACATCATTCCTGTCGTTGGGGGGTAAGCCATAATCCATCCCAGCACCAATTAACGTGTTATAAGGGGGGACCTTTCCTGTCGGTCATTTACACTTTGACTTGTCCCTCACTAGACTTACATAGTAGCTTTTGGATCATATTGCTTGTCTCAATGGCAAAGATGGGGATGATGTTGCAGATAGACTGTAACCTATTGCATATCACCAAACCTAACACTAAAACAAGCTCATAGCAAAATGCAAGATTTGATCATCTCACTTCTATTTCTAAACTCGTTCTTGCGCACTGGCAAGGCGTCAACATCCCGTCTTTCCTGGTCACTAGTCAAGTGGAACCGTGCAGGACCTTATTGATGTATTTTTCAATATACTAATGAATCCTGTTTGATTTTTATCAGAGTCCTGAAGCAATAAAATGTGAGTTCACTTAAAATGCCAGCTCACTTATTCCAGTGCTAGATATTGTTGACACAAATCTAATAATGTAAGTTAATAATTTTGGGACATACTTTCCACTGGCTGTGATCTGACATTACTTTGTTTAAAAATGTGATCTTATGTACAAGATTTTGTGACATGGATGTACCGCATTTTTGCAATTGTAACGTGGTCATGATGTAAAAGGTATCCTTACCATGTTACAATAATAGTATTTGTCACATGATCCCCCAGTCGCCGGAGTACATGTTGCCGTCCTGAAGGTGCCATGATGACACTCCAACCATAGCCATGACCAGTTCTATGATGTGTAAGGCAAGTATTTTCCTGCTGTCAGTCAACGTCAGATGATCCCTGTGAATGGGAATGGCGTAATGAGGCGCTAGCATACCGCTCCCCACAATGTCAATTCTCAGCTAGACCGGGTCATTTTCCGTGCAGAAAACATCAAAATGACCGCCGTTTCGCCGAGAGCAGGATATTCTAGGAGTCCTGTAATGATATTAAAATTTAAAAACCTTTTTTCGATTGTTTACATGTGATGGAACTACTGTTTTGCAGCGCGCCAAATTTTATTACCCTACATCTATCACAACTCTTTTTTGTGTGATGTTGCGCATCGTTGCGAATCAGATGTCACAATTCTGTAAAA
>JALLOY010000685.1:0-10091 GCA_036939835.1 Thalassiosira delicatula
TGTGCTCCAACGCCTTTCTCGTGAAAGGCGTCCATCCAATGTTGAGGAAGCTCTTGAGAATCCTCTCAGGAGTAAACGTGTTGTCGAAGGGTCTCTCCTCAATTGGGTCTCCGGGCTTTCCATTGATGATCTCCGGTATATCGTCGTTGGTGAGATGGGAGACAGGAATGACGACTGTGTCGTCTAGCTGGTGCTGCTCGACTGCCTTGGCCCGGCAGTAGATCTTCCTGGTGAAGACCTTCTGAGACTTCTCGTCAGTCGCAGACTTGAAAGTCTGGTAGGCGTCATCCATCTCCTGGGTAGCGGAGGTGGAATTAGGAAGCCCCGGCATCATGTGAAGGCCCAGCTGATGCATATCCGCGCGAAACTTGATGCTGCGCTCACTTTTGCATTGACGACCCGGCCCGCTATCCGTCTTGATCATTATTGGGCCCTTGATCAAGACGTCGCCGTCCCATTCGAACCTAGGAGCAACGTTGGGATATAAGGACAAATAAAGTAAGCAGGTGCGGATCCAGAGATCCTCCTCCAAAGATCCTCCTCCATACTTCCTTTGTGGCGCGCCGACACCTGTGTGTCCATTGACGTTGTCTCGTTGAATCCCCAGCGGCCTGTTACAACTGGGAGATTCACCGCCCATGTTGGCCTGACCTTCATCTTGTTCAGGTCCTTGGCGCCAGAATTGTAGATCATTACTGGCGGCATGGGCTCCAACGGCGTTGCGCCGTAGCACGCTGATACATGATTGCCGTCGTCCTTGGCAAACTTGGATCCCGCTCGAGGAAGGGCCGGATTCGTGAGCGTCGTGGAGCGCGAGCCGCCCTTCTCCCCCTCCGACGATTTCTTGTGATGCGTCTCATCAAGGTTTATCATCCGATGGAGAACTGCATAGCGATATGTCAACTCTGACATCAAGGATTCTGCAAAGCATGAGAGGATAGCAACGAGAGAGAGGGTAGTACAGCAACTTGGCGGAGAAAAAAGCAGACTCAGTCGTAATTGAACTTACCATCGATTGCCATTGGCATTGGATGACCAATGAATATGTCCACCACCCGTTGTGGACGATCTTGGGCATACCCATAATGGAGCAGGCACTCCTTCGATCCATCGAACCACCGCATGATGTTTGGGTAGGTCGTCCAGAGCGCACGGCGCTCCTCCATCTCCATTGCCCTTGTTGGGCTGACAAGATCTGGGTAGCGCTGACGGAACTTACGATACACCACTTCGGTGTTGAGATCGCTGAACTCGGTGTTGCAGAGGGCGGCCCCGATCAAAGCCTTCAGATGACGAGGCTTGGTCTCCTCGTTCCCAGTTAGCTGGGTGACGTCAATGTGGGCGCTGAGGATGTCGAAGAAGTCAGGAGGAAGGGCCCTCTTGGGTCCCCTCTTGTCGGGAGACACCCCAATCTTTTTGTCCTTCACATAGACTCGCAGTGTGGACTTCGTGAGCTTCCTCCCCCCCTCCCCAAGAAGCTGGTATTTCTCATTCACCAGCGCAACAATTTTGTCGTAGGACCCCTTCTTTGAGCGATACAGCTGCGTTGCCTCCTTCAATGCCATGGAATAGGCAGCGTCGGAGATCGCCTTTGATGCGTTGCTCATCTGCTGCTCGTAATTTGCCTGCTTTTGTGTTCGACGAGGGGCAGAGGTTTGAGATTGCCGAGTTAAAACATCAGAACACGTTGAAGTGGCAGCGGAGGCAGAGGGGCAACTTTCGGAGGAAGCAGCTGTGGCCAAATCCTCCAATCCCTCGGCTAGGCTACGTCGAGCTGAGGGCGTCCTGGCTCGTTTGCTCCGACGGATGGATCCCTCAATTCCTCCCTCGTCATCATCATCCTGCCTGCTCCCCCCACCCATATCCTCCTCATCCTCCCCCCCAGCATCCATCCCAGCAATATAGGCATCCACCCCTGCTTTCACCCCCTTCTCAATCAAACCCGTCAAATCAACAGATCTGCTGCATTTCACTGGGGAGGAGGAGAGAGTCGAGAGGTCGGAATCATGAGCTGGGCGGGTTTCGATATTTTGCGATATAAACTCTCGTGTGCCGTCCCGTACGACGGCTGATAGTTGTTTCCGCTTCTGCGACACCCGTCGATACAAAGTTTGCGAAGAGCATGGGTGATGTGTAGCGTCGAGCGCTTCGCTGACCGTGAGCCCGCCTTCGACAACCTGCGCATGCAAGCCGGGGAGATAATTCGAGATTTCGTGAGTTTGTGGAAATAAAAAGCAATAAATATTACCGCACGCGAAGGCACAAACGAACGCATGACGGGGACGAACCATGTAAACCGCCCTCTCCGCCGTATCGGGGACCATGTGGGAGCCTTTCCGCTCCATGGTTGTCGTCGACGGGCTCGGGAAAGTGGTGCAATTGTTATTTGCCGGTGATTCTCATTTTCGATGAGGTTCGATAATGAACCAGATGGGTGGCTACTAAGCCGATTTGAGATACGATCCGGTCATAATGACCTGCCCGACCCATATATCAAATGAAAGCTAAGATCGAGGAGAAGAAGATGGTAGCGTTTAATGTGCGGTGGAACTTAGTAGGGAGCTTAAAATCGGATTCCCGCAGTTTTGTGCAGGTATTATGAGAAAAACGGCGTGTGCAGGTACTGGTGTTATGCTAGTACTATCATATGGCGACACTTGTGAGTCACTACATGTGAGAGCACAGGGGTGAGACCGATATACATACTACCGTAACTGACACCACTTGCCAATCACAGAATTCTATACAGTTTACTATGTTCTTAAACCAAGTATTTGCTGCAGTAGAATACAACAAAGAATATATCTATCTGTCTACAATTGACAAAATATCGCATGCCCAGCGTACGGATCCAGAGCTAAGTAAGTACTTCAAAGGTACCGTAGATCCTAAGGAGATAAATGAAACATTGCTCCATTAATTTTATCAATGCAACAGATTTTGTAGTCTATAAAGACGCATGTCTGGTCATAACTAAAAGCCTACAGGCTAAGGTAGTACAATGGTACTGCCACAGCTTAATGCACCCTGGTCGTACACAACTGGAAGAGACAATCACTGCAACGATACACTGGCGCGGCCTCAGAACTGCCGCCAGGAAACACACCAAGAGTTGCCAATAACACCACAAAGACAAAAGACAAAAACTGAAACACGGAGAAATCCCAGCAAAGCTAGTGAAGACCACTCTGTGGCAAGGTGTTTGTGTAGATCTAATAGATCAGTGCACGTTAAATACCAAGGATAGCACTGTAATAGATTTTATGTGTCTCACAATGATCAACCCAGCTACTAGCTGGTTTGAAATTGTTGAACTGCCACTAGCGAGTGTGACAGTGATAAGAAAATATAAAGGAGCAACTGAAATAGTGATAGATAAATTTACCGCTCAGATTTCAAGGTTATTTAATAAACAGTGGTAACAATATATCTTATTGTCAACGATACTTTTGGTGAAAAATAATTAAACTTATACACTAACTTTACCTAATCACTATTTTTTAGCCTCGCGGAACTTTTCAATCACAGGCAAGAGCAAGAACGACAACAAGAGACACGGCAACCATCAACCATGATGATGCAGCGCGCCGTGAGCCATCACTGGCCTTGGGCCATATCCCCGTTGCATGAGCACCCTGCCGACTAGATCCCCCCCGTCGCGGCCATCAATAGCCCAAAGCCCATGCGAATCTGCTGTCTTGGCGGCTTTCAATGACGGTAACCCCTGAGACTTTGCCGTCGTCGACGGCGGTTTGTCGGTTGGCGGATTGCCATGATGTCAGGTGGCCAGGAGTTGCCGTCTTGGGTCAATTGCTAGCGTACGTAGTCTGGTACAATGGTCAAAGGACAGTTCTAACTGATTTTATTTGCTTTTGGCAAGCAACAATCTAGATACATAGACACTAATTTGTATCAATTCCTCTGTATAGAGTTTTAAACCAAAGTGCGTACGTTAAAATGCATACTTAAGCCAATTGACCAGAAACCTTATAGCTATATTCCTGTTGTTTCCTCCGTATAGAGTTTTAAACCAAACTACGTACATTAAAAACCAATTATTCAGCTAATTGGAGTGGAATGCACTTAGCATGAAAGCTGTTGATGTGGCACCGTTTTCTTTAGGTGGCCATATCTCTTGACCTGCTTGTTTTTGGCTAAGTCCAAGAAAATTAGGAAAGCTTCTTCAATTTTCTTTCCATTGATATACAACACCAATATCTTTCCTCTGGCCAATGCTCATGTGTGTCCAACCAAATATAGACCATCATGGTGCAGGCACGGTACCTTGGGCCCTTGAATAATCTGACCGCCATGTAAAATGCACACCACATGCCAATCACCAACTACCGCTGCCCACAGCATCATCAATCTCTCCCAAGGGCCCATGGGAGTGGTCTCCACCCATCACCCGCCACGATATGTTCCATCAAACACGCTGACAAATGTCTCTTACTGGTTTTTCATTGCTGATAGCAGCTGTCTTCCATGACTGCACGCCCTGCCCCTCATGCGACACGAAATTACAAATCCTTGATCTTGCACATACCCGTTACCCAATAATACTGCCCTCCATTATTGTTGTCAAACTACAGAGGCAGATTATAGCTTGCTGGAGCCTTATAAGAAAGCATTTGGCGCCACGTTTGTAGCTGCTGCAGCATTTTTTGGGGGGAGTGACAAAAGGAGATTTATTGATAGTTAGGATATAGCTTTAGGGGCAAGAGGAGGTGGAGCTGGGGCATCAGGTGCCATTTGGCGGACAGATGATCAGCCGGGTGTTGGTTTGGACTAAGTGTGAGTGAATAAGGAGCAGGATTGTTCAGTGGGAGGGTATATGCGGCGGCGGCAGAAGGGACCTAACAGCAGCTTTGGTAGTAGGTAGAGATTGGTATCAGTATCAGTGGTAGAAGTAATAGGAAATGGGTGGTGGAGTGGCTTAGGAGCAGTAGCTAACAGAGCTACTAAGAGCATGAGGAGGATCTGGGTGGTGGCATGGTTTGGGGGAGACAGGGGTTGGAGGATGATATGCAGGATAGGAGCAGGAGGATTTGGACATCTGTGCCAGGCGGCGAGAGGAGAATCCAGGCGGCAGGACAATGGCAGTAGGATGAGCTAGGTGTCAGTGGCAGCGGCAGAAGTAGTATCTGTGTAGCAAAGGAGGAGTCAAGTTGGGCTTGCTTGGGACAAGGAAAAATTGTCAGGCAACAACTCCAGTAGGAAGAGCTAGGCAGCAGCAATGGTAGAAGGAGAAGAGGAGCTTTGTCAGGAGGAAGAGGAGCCAGGCATTGGCAACATTTGCTGATGAAATATTAGACTGAAAGTAAATGCAATAAGTAAAAATTTTACCAGCATATTAATACAAGCGATTCCCCGTTCTACACAAACATGACGTGATTGCCGTTGTTAAGGTATTGTTGCCAATCATTTCCCCGGATGACAAGATATTGCGCATCCATAAGAGAGTGTAACAAGAGATGGCTTGTAGCATTGGCAGGTGAAACCGCTGGGAGAAAGAAATGGGCTGTTTATCCAGCGTCATACACCGCTATTTTTAGTTATATTTTATAAAATCAACCATATATGTTCAGGGATAGAGAACGTCAGATGAGTCCTGGGGTGTGGTGCAAAAGCACAATCGGATTATGTTAAAAAAAATCCAAGGCCATATTTTGTCCTACTTAGATTTTTGAGCTTACCAGTTCGTACGAGGCTTCTCCAGAAAGGGGCCACATTGTGGTAAGTAACTTTTTTCCAATTTTTGCCCGTTTATCATCCGTCACTCCTCCCGAAAATGATATCAATGCCAATCCTTCCAGTAGCAGTTCAAGGGGACCGTTTTCCCAAACAGATACCACTTGGTTGGGTGATTTTGGTCAACAAGGGTTCAAAAATATTTCGGGCCACATCATGGTAAATGCTGACATTGATTGTGCCTACAGGGTGGGGCTGACATGGGAAGAGCACATGACTTCAATTTTTTTATTGTTTACACCTTGTTTAGTGGCAGTGGTAGACCGTGTCAAAGGTAATTGAGACAAAATGTGCTGTACCCCAATCAAGACCAATTGATCAGCAGAACCTGAGGACAAAGTTGGAGGACCTTTTTCTCAATGTTAATCTCTGCATTCCGCAAGACGTTTGCAACGGGCCTAATGCTCTCACAAACGTATAAGACCGCGCATGACTAGCATCAACCATATTATAGTAGTTGTTTAGGCTTGGCGACTTGGCCTACAAACAAGCCTAACGCCCTTGCTAAACTCCCACCATCCACAACATTAGTCTTCATCTTCCTCGGGGATTTCGCCATAAATCCACATGCCTTTACGAGTAGAGCGTGCTTTGTCTTGCGCCTTTTTGAGATCTTTCATGAGCTTGGCAAGTGAATCGCTATTGCCCGTGCGATCCAAGGCAGTGTAAGTTTCAGCACGGGTGCCAATTCTAGCCAACCCATCTCTAGTCAATTTTTCATTGATGCTGGGGGAATCAACATCGGTATCATACATAGTGACAAGGACTTGGCCTTCCGATTCGCCATGGATGCGAGCCTTCAAGTCTTTTCCCCATGCCATCCCCTGAAACATGCGAGCGGCATCAAGGCCATCATCTTCCTCAAGTGGGCGGACTTTGGTCAATGCTAAAACTGCTTCCTTGGCTACAGCAGGGATTTGATCAGTACCAAGATTCACGTCAAGTGGACGCAAATGAGTAGCAAGAGAAACAGTAGCAACATTTCCGTGATCTACAAACAGGACTTTCACTTGGCCCTTATCATCTTTTTCAATGACTTTTGCTCTGTACCAACTTTTTGAAGATCCGTCATTGAAAAGCGCTGCGATTATCTTGCCTGTTTTAATCTCACAAGGTGCGCCGTCAGTACCATTTTGATCTGTAAATATTTTCATTCCATCATCAATGACCTGGGCACTCTCATCCCCAACTGTGCGGAAAAAGAAGTGGTTGCCAGAGCGAATTTCACTAATTTGGACGTCAATAACTTGCTCGTCAGATTTCGCAAAGCTTTTCGATTTTGGCTCATCCTTGACTACCTTTTTGATGGACCAAATACCTAACTTGTTGCTTTGTGCGGCTGACTGAGAATCGATAAGAACTTTTGGAGCTTCGCCCCAGTCAATTTTGCGCTGATCTACTGTTGCGAGTCCCGATGCTACAAGCTCGGCACAGTAATTCCTGCGCTGAGCTCCCTGACCGACATAAAGATCTCCAGTCATGACTCCACCTTGGGTAACACCAGTGCATTCAATATCAACTTGTCTTTGTTGCACGGTCATACGAGAGTGGCGTTTGGATGCATCACCAAACGGCTCAGCAGGCCGGGCTGTGTTGGCAGAGATGTGAAAGTGAAAAGGTGAGCGCAAACTTGTGAGTGTTACAGGATTTTAGATGGGCACTGCACTCACCCTGGCCTCTGTTAATAGCTGCTTGATTGGGAGATGGCTGGGGGCAACGAATGTTGGCAAGGGCGAACATTACAAAGGCATTCTCTGAGGGAATGTAGAGCTTAAAGCGTGAGCCATTGAAAACATAATCGACAATTGCCTTCGTCTGGCCAGCACGCTGCAGGGATCCAGCATAAGTTTTGGCCTTCTTAGGATCGGAGAGATCGTTGATAGCTTTCTTTTTGTATTCTTTGTCTGAATGAATACCTTTGTTCGCAGCTTTGGTAATACTCTGCAGAGAGGGGGAGGGGGGATCAGAGATTTTAGTGGCGGTAGAGGTGAACTTCGTAATTACGTGTTCACACATTAAGCTTACCTCAGCGGCAAGAAGATCATCATATCGGGCCGATTTCTCGTCGTCGTCGCGGTGGCGTTGAGTAGTCGCATGGCCTTCCATGATTAGAGTTTCACCAACATCTGCGCGTTTGCCCACCGAGACAGTCCCAAATTGACGCTTTTCGGTGCCATTGGGTCCCATGGGGATCTCCTTCTCGTAGTGAATACTAACTTTTGCCGTCTTACCAACAGTCAAAACTCTCAATCGCTCTTTGCATTCTGTGGCGTAGGGTTCGTCTGGCTTGCCGGTTCTTTCATTACCTGCGCGGGGAGCGCGGATAGATGCTAGGGAGACCTTCTTGAGTTTAGATTCATCATCATAAATCTCGCCACTGGGAAGAATCATCAAGGTGTCTCCAGAGATTACTTCAACAACAGTGCCCACAAATTCAGATGCACCAGTGAGCGTAGGGGGCGTGTAGTTCTCAAATACACCAAGATTGGCACGCTGTGTGTACAGAATTATAAGCGCAAGGTCAACAATTTGATCAAACTCTACATGTCACCGATGTTGCGTTCGGCACTAACCTTAGAGGCGTTCTCGGCAATGCGCAATGGAGGCACATCCCCGGGTGCCATCATACGAATTGTCCAATCAGAAATCCTCCCAAGACCATTTTTGAGAATCTCAGAACCAATATTACCACGAGGATGATGAACCGTGCCCACGAGACAGACTCCAGACTTATCTGTGCCATTTAACGTCACTTTGAGCTCCCTCTGCAACAGACGTAGTTCCACGAAGTCACGCGCTGCGTCGGCAAATGGCTCACTAGGTGTGGGCGGGTTCAACCTCGGATTGCCAACGCGGGGACATGCCACGCCAGCCATGATGAGGGTGAATGATCCATAGAGCAACCCAGCTGTTTCCAACTCAGGGTCCGTCACGATGCATCGAAACCTAGAACCGTCAAAAACATATTCAATTACGCAGGTCACGGACCCACCGGTACAGATGCGTTTCGCCTTGTCCACCAGCGTCATGGCATCAAATTCATCGCCCGCATTCATCAACTTACGAACCAAAGGATTCGCGGAGTGAATTCCCAAACGTCCCGCCTGGGCCTCCTTGTACGCGGTCTGCAGCGCCTTTTCATAGTCCTCGACGCTGTCGCCGCTTCCGTTGGGGCTGTCACCGTTAGCATCAGTGTCCGGGGAGTCGCCTCCCAAAACCTTGGGTGTGCAAAATCCGCGGCGGACGCTCTCCACGGTATCGGCACTAGAAATCAAATCCAGTAAGAGGCGGCCTCCGGTTAATTCTGCCAAGGCCATATCGCGTTCGGCCATGATCCGTTCGGATATGGCAGGGGCGGCAGGTAGTCCCAGCCGAGCGGATACATCCGACTCGTGCGCACATGTGCCGTTCGATAGAGCAGGCGTCACGGGACTATTGCTGATCAATGCGTTGAAGGTCGCAGAGTAGGCCATGAAGCGCCGCATGACTTGTGCATCTTCAACGGGATTTGGGCCTGACGCGAATAGAACCGCTCCGGCGTCTGACATCAGGCCGATTTCTGTCATGGTGTGGCCGTCCAAACCCTTGGTCAGCGCGCCTGCAACATGAACATCAATATCCAAAGCATCGCCCTTGCGCAGGATGAAGTCGACTAGAGAGAGATCATCGATAATGGGTTCAGTCTGTGGCTGGACAACGATCTGAGTGACTCCGCCAGCAAGCGCGGCTTTGGCAGCCGTCGCGAGTGTTTCGCGGTTTTCCTGACCGGGTTCGCCAGCTTTGACGCGGGCGTCGATTAACCCCGGCGCGCAGGTGAGGCGGCGGCCGTCGATAACGTCACCGCGAACGGGTGCTTTGCCAATGGCTGCAATTCTTCCGTCTTCAATCAGCACATTGCCAACTTCATCGCGCCCGCTGGCCGGGTCCATTATGCGAATATCTGTCAAGGTCATCAGGCTCATCGGATTCTCTCCGCCCGGATCCCATTTGAGAGCGCGTGTAGAACCGCCATTCGCATCGCAACGCCAGCGGCAACCTGTTGGGTAATCAAAGATACCTCTGGGTCATCAGCAATATTTGAGCTGATTTCGACACCACGGTTCATCGGGCCTGGGTGCATCACGACGGCGCCGTCCTTAGCAAATCCCAGCTTGGTTCGATCGAGGCCATAGTAATGGAAATATTCGCGCTTAGAGGGGACGAAGGCTCCGCTCATTCGTTCGAGCTGTAATCGAAGCATCATTATGGCGTCACATCCAGCCAAACCAGATTTCATATCGTGAAAGACGTCGACGCCCCATTGATCCGCGTCGGTCGGGATTAATGTTGGCGGTCCGACA
>JALLOY010000686.1:0-12598 GCA_036939835.1 Thalassiosira delicatula
CCCGGCGTTATTGAAAGGTGATAAGGTCAATGACAATGGATACGAAACGGCAACCAACCCGCCAGAGCTAGAGGCATTTGGACAATCCCCTAGAGCACAACCGGCTCGCCTAATGACGACGTTTGGGTTGTGTCAACAACAGGTTCAGTCCCCAGTGCACGGACGTGTGCCCTGCGACGTTGCTGCCCGGAGTCGGAAAATGACGTGCTCGGCATTTGGCACGGAGGCCCACTCCGGTGCAGGAGCGCGTGTCGTGCAGCGTCGCTGCATGGTGCTGGATAAAGACAAACTCAGCGTTTGGCACAGTGATCCACTCGTTGCCATTGGGATTATGTTCCGAGGACATGACATGGATCCCGAAAAAAAAACACACAACAATCAAAAAGGGAAATTGACCGACATGGAGGAAAAGCTGGAGGGCAGTGTTGCGACTGGTGTGGATTACTGAAGTATGCAGAGATCACGGCGCCAAGGACAGTCTATAGCACTGGGAAGGGAGCAAGTGCTGCAGGGCTGTTGGCAAATCGACACCATAATCCATTGGTGAAGGAGTTGCTAGAGGACAGTGAGGAAGAGGGGATTAGGGAATAGCAGAGAAAGTTTTGAAATGGGCACAGGAGTTCCGTAAGGGACGAGGATGCCGGGTTTGAAGAGCGTGACAGGGGTGCAAACCGCCAATCATGACATCGCCGAGCCATAAGTCCAATCATTTTAATAATGGTTACTACTTGAACCATGTCTTCAGCTCGTCAAAATATAAAGAAGTAACATCCTGCTTTATCTCAATTCTCAATGTTTTGATTTTCCTCAAAGTCACTGTAGAAGTAGATGTTGGAACGAGTGAAACTCAGTCATTTCTGGTCTGTTTGACACGGAACCGCCCAGGGTTATTGTCCATAACTTTGGTGGGGAACACATTGCAACTAGGCTGTCCCCGCACCCGACCAAATATGTCAAAAGCACTGGTTCGTTGTCGACGTGTTTGAAAAACCTGTATGGGTCCGTCAACTGCTCGTCCGACAGGGGCTCATCAAGGGAATTCGACACCTTTGGGCAGGCTCCAGAGCGGTCCGCCGCTGTTGGAAATTCAACGGCTGAGGTACTTGACGCATTTGTCAGGCGATCGTTTGGACGACGGCAACAATGTCGACCGTGAGGAAGGATGGAATCCAACTTCGGCAGCGGAAGAGGTCGGCGGAGAAAAAACAAGTGGAGGATGATCCACGCGACAAAAAAATATTGGGATTTTACAAACACAACAATCAACAAGGGCGAGAGGAAGCAACGGGACGAGGACGACAAGGAGTTCAACGTGCAGAGGTCCAGGAGGAAACGGTGATGGGACAATGTCGATGGTAATGTTGATGACGGCGGAACGAGCCCGTCGGCAAGCGTTCCAAATCCAAACTCAATCTGCCGGCCTGGATGACGCAGCAACAACCGACGCAACAAACGACCAACGGCGAGGGCGCCGCGTATATGGAGGGCGTCGATCAGGAGATAGGGAGGGACATGATGCCCTATCGCTTGGCGGCGGCCGAGTTTGCTGGCGCGATGAGCGGGAGGGGAGGCAGCGTCGGGGGAACGGGGAACAACGTGGGCAGAACCGAAACGCCGCCGTCTAGGCGTCCGCGGCGGCCGTGCACAACGTCGACGCGGTGAACGTCGGCAGGAGGAGGAGGACGTGGAAAACATCGCGCACAGACAATTGCAGGGATAGGAGGAGGAGGAGGAGGATCCGCGTCGCACTACGGTCCCGGTTCGACAGGAGGAAGAAGCTCAAACGTGAACGCCGGAGGAGGAGGGGGGGGTGCGTTGGGAGCAGCGGCTCATCGAGCAGGAGCTTTTCGACGCCCAGCAGCTCCTACGCTTGGAGGTGCTGCCGGGACGGAGCAACAATCAACTCTCCGATGCGGGCCAGAAAGATTCCACAGGGATCGAATGCTGCCGTACACGAGTTTTGCACTTGTCCCCCTTTCACTGGGGGGTGGAAAACGGCGAGTAATCCGTGGAGCAGGGAAAGTACGATGACGCAAAAATTAAGTGCGCTCACCGCAAAAAAATGAGCAGAGCCTTTTGCAAATGCATTAAGAAGGTCCCCATGTGCACAAAATGCCATGCGGACCATGTTGCAAAGCNTTTTGCAAATGCATTAAGAAGGTCCCCATGTGCACAAAATGCCATGCGGACCATGTTGCAAAGCCTGGCAACACAAATAAGGCGAGTACTAAATAGTATTATTGAAAAATGTAATTTTGAACGTGTTACGGACAGTATTGCCCTTTTTATCAGCTTGTTTTTTACGGGAGTCTTTGCATGCTACGTGTGTTTTTAATTAAGCCCAATATCTAACTATCTGTAACATTGAAATTAGTAAAAATTATATTTTTGACCAAAAGGAATTCAATCATAAGTCAGTACTAATTATACTTTTGGGTGATTTAAAGTCCAATACACTCGAACATGGACGATGACACCCATCATTCCCTTCCGTCTCGCCACTGAATTGCGATGCCGTTGTCCACGTTCAGTCGAACGCTCGGCGCTGAGACGTCGTCATGCAAGGAAAACATCGCAGGGGGCCGCTTCAACGTCGGCTCCCATGATGGCGGCCCTGTCGGCGACGCTCTCCAGCGACTACCTCAGTGATAACGGGCGGACACAAAAACAACGACCCCCGACGATGACGCCTCGTCGTCGGCGAGCACGCACAACACGCGCCACTCGACACACTCCCGTTCGTCCTCCGTCCACCGCTTCCACGACCGCCTCCGGATCCCGTCCGCGCGGCGAGGTCCGTCGCGAGCTCTCATTCGTCCTCGCTCCGCGGGGGTGGAGGTTGTGCGGACAGATTCGCCACGGGCGGGCGAATCGGGACCGGCGTCGTCGGCGGCGAACGAGCGCGGGAGGAACACTCCTCCAATTCGCTATCGTCGGCCGTCTCGTGCGTCCGATCGTCGCAGCAGCGCGATCGTTCCCAGCGGGTGCTGCGGTACGGCGAGACGATCGATTCGCTCTTCTGCCTCCTCCCCGCGGAGGAACGTCGTCAGCGGAAGCTGTTTCGAGAAATTATTTCCTCGGCTGACTTAGATTCGTTATTTTATCTATGAAAAATGCTGGTTTCTTTGATAAGCGAGAACCTCTGTCTTCTTCTCGTTGGCGGCCAAAACAAAGTACTCTTTTGTTCTCTCTAGATGCAGCTCTCCTTTAGAAGACTCCGCCCTCCACCCTAAATAACATCGAACTCACCCTTCGCAGAAGTGCACGTAAAGTAACCAGGACAGCAGCTATATGTTACATACCCCCTTCTCGTACGAGTGCCTCTGAAGAGTCAACTTTCAAATGAAAGTGCCCGCCCCCTTTTCTGGCCTGTGGACTTGAATATCTCCACCGCCGATATCAGTAACACTGATTTCTTTGCCATTGTCATAGATAATGCTACCATCCACAGTGGACCAGATCTGGACACCTATTTTATCCTTACCACCTGGCTCCCCATTGTCGCAAGCAGTCAGATCGAATGCCACATCATCATCGAAGGTGCCCATGACTGTGGCACAGTCATTATAGTCAATGTAAAGCAACTCCTGGATCTTGGAGTGAAACATCAATCCAGCTTTCTCGAATGTGAACTGGAATTGGCCCGAGGGGGTATATTCTCCTTCCTTGTATTTGGACACAAATCCAAATGAAACTCTGCCGCTGATATCTGGCTGAGCAGCAACTGCTCCTTCAGAGGATTGGAACCAGCCACCTCCGGTTACAAAATTGGACCTGTCAATGCTTGGAGCTTCACTTGGCTGAGACGAGGGCTTACTGCTGAGGCTTGGAGCTTCACTTGGCTGAGACGAGGGCATACTGCTCAGGCTTGGGGTTCCACTTGGAATATTTGGAATGGGAGTGACATAAACATTATCCAAAACAAACTGGGCGGGGCCAGAAAAAAATTCGGGGACGTTCCAATCAAAGCGGAGGGCCCCTCCTGCCAAGCAAGCTTGAAAGCCAGGTCCAATCATGTCGACTTCAACATGACCACTCGCTAAGAGAGTACCCGATCCTCCGAAAGGAATTTCAGCTTGGGGAACCAGCTCTTCAAAAATGACACCCCCAAGCGAATCGAGCACTTGAAGAGTGAGAGTTCTTGGAAGTGATAAACCAAATCCATACTGGAAGCCCATGCTGAAATCAAATTCAACCTTGCTTGGGCAGATGGAATCAGTGCCTGTGCTAGTCAGATAAAAATGGCCTATGTCTCCATCGTAACCAGTCACGTAGTAGTCATTATCATTATCGCCAATATCGTCAATGATAGGAAAACTCCCCCAAAACCTTGATCCTAGGAATGCAGGTCCAAATGCCCCACAACTGCCGAAGCAATTGTTCTTTGTACTGGAGATCACAAAGTTATTGGCAAGTGGCTCATCCGAAACCTCTAATTCAAGTTTGCGTGTACGCGGCTGGGATACAGGATTTGTGTGAGAAACAAGGAACAAACTGTTGTGTCAGTGTCAGCTTTCAGTTCACAGCCTGCTGATACATACCTTGATCTTTTCCTCCTCTCCAACCTCCGAAGCAAGGCGACGGGACGGCTCAGTATGAGCCGACGCCTTGGTGATGCTGATAGCACCAGGGGCTGCAAGAGCAAGTACAGTCGCCACATTCATGGTTGGATATGTTGCCAAAGATAAAACTTGGAAAGTATGATGCGCACCGTGGATGGTAGGTTGCGATGCTCTCTCTTACTTCAGCTTTAAGATTTTATAAGCTCTTGAGAAGTGGAAAAGTAGCGAGAATATGAAACAATGATGTTTATTTCCACGGCTGCAACAGATATCCTCGTTCCAAAGAGGCTGCGAGGAGGAAAGAGTACGGACCACCCTGCTAGGGCATCATACGCGGTCCGTGTGGTTGGTGGTGGCGCCCCCCAAAGAAAAGGGAGCGCCACCACCAACCAAACGGACCACGTTGAGGCCCTGCATTACTTCGGATCGTCGCCGAAATTCTTACTTAGAAGAAGCTAGCGAATCCAATAATTTCGACCTGGCACATCTCGGGCTCAACGGCCAGCCTCTCTATTAGCCTATTTCCTAGTAGAACACCCCCACCCCAACCTCGATCGGCCGATGATCAATATCATCATCGGATCAACCTTAGCGGCCAAATCCTTCTAGCCACCTCTCAATGCATGCATCGTCGACAGGTAGTCCCCATTGATATTGCCCTCCGCGCCGATCAGCTACCTCGAGTTCCTGGTTAGTCTGTCGCCGATTTTGGTGCTTTTCGCTTGATTCCACTACATCATCAGCACTGACATGTTTGGTCACCGCCTCTCCCTCTCATTATTCCTCTCACACTCCCCCCCCACCATGGCGGACATCACTCCTGCCGCCGCTGCGCCAACGTCCGCTGCGCCAACGCCCACCTCGCGAACGGATCAACGCTCCCCCCAAGGCATCGTCCTTCGGTTGCCGTTCGAAGCTTTAACTCCTGCTCCTGCCTCAGCGAACGACGCCGATCCCATTAATAATGGCGTTCGCTGGGCGCCATCCGTTCGCCCGTCAATGCGTCCGCCCACGCCATCGGCCGCATTACAGTCAAGTCAGCCAACGCGTACGTCCAGTGCCGACTCCCCCCCTGATCCGCTCGGTATATTTAATGGTGCGAACGCGTCACCACCATCGGACGAAACATCGCGTCAACCGATTACACTGAGGTCGCCGCCTCCTCTTGTGCGTCTCGACGATATTCCCCATCAGCGGCGACGACTTATATGCGAATCTATACTGCAAACCTTCAACATTTCGACGCCCAGGCCTTTCCAGCTCGAGGCCATCCACCATTGCACGTTCAACGACGACACGTGCATCTCCATCTGCCGTGGCACGGCCGATGGCAAATCCCTTGTCCCGAAGACGCTCACTATACTTCGGCGTGGCATCGCTCTCATCATGGTTCCTCTCGTTGGACTAGGAACTGATCAAGTTGAGAAGGCCTACCTTGAAGAGCATGGAATTGAATCGTACCATGTCGACGAACTCAAACATCACGACGGGGTCATGCTGAACCGGAGGCTCAAGTCAGCAACTATGGATGAATTGAAATACCGCCGCATCATGGCCTTTGTAGGCCCAGGGACCTTCATCGACCCCGCATGGGTGCGGTGTTGGGAAGGCTTAGCCCGAAAGGGCCTCATATCATACCTTTGCATCGACGAAGCCCACGAAGTCGAACAGAGTGGTAGATCGTTTCGTCCCGCCTTTCGTGAAGCAACCAAACTCATGTCCAAATTAATAACGATGATGCCGAGGCCCGTACCCCGTCTTCTAATGTCAGCCACCATGCGCGAGAGCGACGAAGATACTATATCACCGCTGTTGGGCGACATGAAACCAAACCTTCTTTGTGGTTCGTTGGCGCGACGGAATATCAAGTTCACTTGTTACGTATCGGGGAACCCAGCTCAGTCATTGACAACCAGCGCACGCAGCCATTTACACGGCTCTCCCAATCATCAACAAATTTGGTTTACGAACTCCAAATCCAACGCTGAAGGTCCTCTGTTGAACGCAGCCTTGTCAGAACTCGAAACGAATCGTGCGGCAGGAGGGCCAAATACCATTGCCCATTCATTCACAGGTGAGTTATTTCACGTACAATGGCATCCAATTTTTATTTATACCAATCCACTCACATCTATTAATTTCAGGGGGGGGTGGAATAATGATGAAAGCAACCACCATGGACGCGGTTATGAGTTACGAATCCTTAGATGGCGAGGGGACTGTATTTGATGAAGTCCTTTCAAACGATGGTCTTGACGCTCTACTCAACTCCGACCACGACGAAGACGAAGACGCAGCGCTTTTACTCCCAAAAGTCCAGATCGTTGTGGGAACAAAAGCATTGCAATGTGGAGTAAGCGGCAATCTCATCAAACACGCTTTCAAGAAGGGATTTCCTGGTAATTTATACGAGTTAGTTCAAGAGCTCGGTCGGGTTGACAGACTACGCAACGCCGAGCCAGGAACAAACACATACGAGGTACATGTATCGTTTGACAGTTATGTGTCCTTATTCATTCGCATCATGCAGAACGCTGACGCCACGGAAAGGAGCGTACAATTGTCGCAGCTCGCGGAGGTCATACAATTTCTCATCGTTCCATCAAAATGCTATCACTCTTTTATCGAGGACTACTTCGAACGTTACGACCAACCCGCTAAGACCGGCTGCCGAAGCTATTGCTCCTTTTGCTTGGATGAAAACGATGACTTCACGGGGAAGGTCTTCAAAAAGAGTATCCTCCATGTTCTTTTAACGAAGCTGTTTGGAAAGGGAAATGCACCAACTTGCTCCGAGCTCATCAGTGCGTTGAAGGCAGGCAAAGACAAGATATTCCATCCTGACAACATGCCGAACAAGAACGTTGGACAGATTCATGGATTGGCGTTACAGCTACTTGCTAAGGGAATAATTGGTATGGACGTTCCCGATAAGTCAAAGATCGGGACGACAATTCTTGGAAAGAAGCATCTTGTTTTAAAGTTGCTGAACGCAGACGACGACGGTATGTCAATGCCAGCATATTTATTGTCCAATGCGTTTGATGGAATGAATATTATTTAGTATTTAAGTATTATCTAACTGGCACGCTCTTCTTCCATCAACTTTTCTAATTCGTCACGCCAGGCATACTCTACCTTGTTGTACGTCTGCGCAACCGAATCGTCGATGCATTTCTGTAGACGCCGACGTCGAACACGCATCTTACTTTCGAAATACCTGACGGCGCGAAAGATGGAGTTTATCTGTAAGATTTCCTTGCGCACTAGCTTTTCGTGATTGCGCTTTACATCTCTCATTGCGTTCTTGCCCGCAACCTCATAGAAGTCTTTCGTTATGTTGCTGTTCATGGTTTTTTTCGACACGTTGCCGAGCTTCTTTAGCGCTTCACTGACCTTTGAGCTTCTGTCAGTTTCATTCAGTGACTCCCAATCCTCCTCTGGATTGAATGCTACGCCGCTGGCGTCGGAACCAACACAGCTACTGACGATGGAAACGTTTTCGTCGTCGTTGCCAGATATGTCGACTTCATATTCCTGATAGTCGTTTCTATCCTCCTCGTTGCGGCAAAGAACATCGAAAATCAACTCCTCGCTCGGGCGCACGTGTCCCTCCTCCTTTTTCTTTTCCTGTGCACTGCCAATAGCTTTTGGTCTAGTAACCCGATCCCAAAAGAAATCTCTGTGCATGGTACGTTTCGCATTGCTATCCGTGACAAAAATGTTTGTGCGTTCGAAAAACTCTATTAACCGACTAACATCGTTCGCATTTGAGGTACGACTCGAGCGACGATTGCCAACACCGAAACTATCCAATTGACAGGATCTATGAAACATTACATAGCCCGAATGCTCACAAACCTTTTCGAAATCTGGACTGGTAACCATCTCTTTATTCCACAGGTTCAATAACTCATTCATTTCGTCAAGACTCAGACTGTTGCCTCCCTCTGTCATCGTGTAGAATCGATTGAGACGAGTCCACTCCAGTTCCTCGTCAGTAAGTCCGGTGTCACCTTTCACATCTCTACCGTAAGTTTTGTCAATTCTATGACAGCCTTCTGTTACATAATTGTTCTTACCAGTGATTTTGTATCCTGGCATGAAGTCATGACCCTCCTGTTCGAGCAGCCAAAAATTATTGTGCTTGGCAGCGTAATAGCTACGGAGGTATGCATCCATGTACTTGAGGAATAAGCCCACAATTCTGGTAGGCTCGTCATCACTGGTTTCTTGTTTCACACAGAACTCTTGGTATATCTCGTCAATTCTAAGCAGCTCCTCTCGTCTGTCTGCCGATGATGATCCAGGAGAAACACCAGATTCCTCCAGAATTTTCAAAAAGCAAGCAAATCGATGACGTCGTCCCGCAATCGCAACCAGCAACAAAAAATTCTCGTGTTTCTGTACGCCCATCTTCACTGGATCGCCATTTAAGCCCTTCACACCCAGGTGGACTTGAATTGGCTGCAAGAAAGACCCGTACATTAATTTGTAAATGACATCCTGCTTGTGGAACCGTGTCTCGTGCAATACGTCGTGTTGCACGACGTATCTTCCGAGCGCGACAATCATTTGGCACGATGCGATCAGCTGTACCAATCTCCGTCAGCTTCATGCACAAATTTCTTCGCAGGCAGCGCCAATTCCTAGCTGACAGCGCATCGACATAAAGGTAAATACGACGGGAACGTGTATTGACTCCTAGTGTACTCTTGCCATTTTCATCTAACTCGAACATTTGAAAATCGACACCCATTCGCGAGTATACCTTCTTCGTCCCATCGTGAGACGTTTCGTTAAACGGTGCAACTGGAAAGGCGAACATACGATCGACTTTACCTGCGTTAGGATTTATACGCTTAACCAAGTCAGATTCGTACTTGGATGCTGCATCGATCTCCGTGTCACATCCTCTAATAAAATCGATGAAGGATCTTGTTTTGTCGTCAAACTTTTCGATTGACGTTTCGTTATCATCATCGTTTCCCTTTGCACAGGACTGCAAGTGCTGGACATACGAACGCATATCAACGAGTCGACGGCATCGTTTATGAATGTCCTGCATGCGTTTGGTTTCAAATACAATGGCTTCGGGATGATCAATTCCGACAAATGCGCGATTGCATTCGAAGATGATGTCACTATCAGAGGCGCGTTGGTCGACCTTGGCGTATAGAGGAGGTTGACTTAACTGGTCGACGTACGTCGTTGGAGGACGAGGTGCGTGTCCCGGCATGAAGGTAATATCCCATCCGATTGCCGGGTAGTTGAATCCATCAGTGATGATAGATGCATCCGGAATCATATCGTGTTCGTGATTGTCGTGCTGCAGCTGAGTTCCTTTTATGGTCACGCGAGTATCCGAGGTCCACACGCAACCAATCACCTTGAACCGAGTTCCAAGAGGGGATGTCATGGTGGTCCCGTTGGGAATGATGTACGGGCGATCTTCCTTGAGAAACGACGACGTACCAACATGAGTCACCGCAGCCTTACCATCGCCTGGGTTTTTCTTGGGGAGATTCTTTTGATGGTTATCGAACGCCCCATGACATCGCATCGTCCCGGCCAGCCTGTCGTTGAACGTAGGCAAGCAACGTTCGTAAATTTCTTTCAGACGCTTCATTGATGTTTGGAGTGTAGAATTGAGTCCTCCTGTCATCGTCCTTCTCCCAGGTTGCTGATATCCTTTAGAGAAATATGCAAATGGTTCGATAATTGCATAGTGACGCAGTAATAATCGACTCTTGGCTCGTATCATGCTCAAACATAGAAATACAAATAACCTCTCCTTGAAATGTAGCTGTTCTTCTTCGTTGACAATTTCATCATCCTCATCTTCGGGGAGTGTAACGTTGATAGAATAATATTTTGATGACGTAAAGATGGCTATGGCATAATGCAAGTATCTGAACTTCGATTTTATGATGTCATAATATTCCTTGATTTTTTCCGGGGTTATAAGATAATGGCGAGCGCACCTGAAGTTGCTGAAGGTATCCGCGATTGCTTCTTCGTAGTCGGCGTCAACCAAGTTTGCCAATTCTACGATATCGGCTCGTTCCATTTCCGAATCGATTAGTTTACGCACAATTGCATCCTCGTCAATCGCGCCGTCGTTTGTGTTCGCAGTAGCTGTGTCACCTGCTTTTTTTTCGCGCTCTTTTTGGTACAGCTTTTTGTAGTAGTTCATCAATATCTGAACATATGCAACGGGATCGCCCTTCCTCGTTTGGAGATGGCGTTTGAGCTCGTCAAGTATTGTATCATCCGATTGACTCTGACTGAAGTCATAACTAGGATCGATGAAGGGGTCATCCGGCTTCCTAGGAACGTAGGCTTCGATGAATGGTATCTGCTTAAATTTCAGTAGCACAGTAGCGGCACGACCGTGCCCCAAAAGCTCAAGCAGTATGCCGTTGCCTCCGGGCCCGATCATATGCTCGAGCTGCGATGAACTCAAATCTTCGTCGTGCAGCTTGTCGCGTTCGGCATACGATCGGATACACACGTTGTATTCCACGACGTTCTTCCCTTCTCGCGAGATCGTTCGTTCAGCGCGCTCCTTTTCCATGAAGGACAACATACCATCCTCGTCCAATCCAGGAGGCGAACACGCTAGAATAATTGATTCGAACGCGCGAATGATGTCTCCCCTCGCTTCTCGTGCGTCGACGACGACCCTGCTATCGATTGGGGGGACAAGTAGCGTGAATTGTTCTGTTCGACGGAGTGAAAGTATTTCTCTGATTGTTAATTTTTTGGTTCCATGAAGAGTGGAGGATAAATTGACGTGTGCGGTGTCGAGTCGGGTCGCAACATCGCGCGCTGCTGGGACGAACGAACTTGCGTCGAGGCGCGGCTGCCGCGCGATGCGAGACGACGAGCGAGCATTTGATTGGGAAGCGGCAACATTGTGCGCGGGCGGAGTAATAGACACACCGGCAGTCGATGCACGCGGGTTCGACTTCTTTGTTCCTTTCGCCGAGCCGGTGAACGTTGTTTTAAGATGTTTGGCAGCCGTCGCGATGTTGCCCATTGGTGTTACAGGCATGGGTTTCAAACGAAGATAGCTGTACTGGATTTCGCTCAGAAGTTTCGCCATTCCGTTGAGTCCGGTCGAACCCTTCTTTGCTCTCTTACTTGGAGGCATCGCGTCGAGTTTGCGTCGGAAAACAACAGATTAAGTCGGGTAATAATAGACGTATAGCCGGGAACAATGAATTCTATGGATGGGAATGTCATTGCTGCAATAATTGGGTTGTTGCCAGCGAATGAAGATTTGTATTTCGATATGGATGGCGCGGTTTCGATGAGGTGTTGCTGACGGGGAGATGGAATGTGTGGCGGGAACCGTATGGAATTTAGCGAAATTAGCTATGTTTTAGCTACAGCCTACGGGAGCGAATTTGGTACACGACAGGTCGAAATTATACGATTTGTCTCAAATAATGCAGGGTCCCAGGGCAGCCCAAGCTCCCTGGGGGCCACATTAATTTATCTAGGTACGTGCTAAATTAATGTTGGCCTCCAGGAGCTTAGGGGTGTACCTGGGGATCCCTAGCAGGGTGAGTACGGACGATGTCTCGTTGGTTACGAACTGATAAATCCTGTTCGACTAGGCATCGTACCTACCTACCTTTATGCAATGTTTCTAATCCCGAAAAGATTTCATTGTACCTTCGTGTTGTATGTCCCGAAGGATGCCACGTGCGTAAGGCGGCATCGTACGTGGCAAACGCAAGGAGTATCGTACTGCGATTAAGACATCCACCTCTTGTCTTTGCTGACATGGCGGCAAATAGCCTCGGTTGGGGTGTTAGTTTTATTAGCGGGTCGGAGTAATCCTCTAGGTAGTCATTTTAAGGGCAGGTGGTCTACATCTAAGCCTGTATCAACTGCTTTTAATTGATAAGTCATCTGCGACGGTGTCGCAGCTCTTCAATAAACCATGGTTGAGTCGTTATCCTAGAGCTAGTAAAATAGTCTATGATAATGGAAGTGAGTTTAAACTCCACTTCGAGTCCCTATGC
>JALLOY010000687.1:0-10397 GCA_036939835.1 Thalassiosira delicatula
GGGAGGGAACTCGCCGGGGTTCACTCCCACGCTCGCACCGAGTTTCTGATCCCCTCGGACCCACACGACTGCCCTCCATACCTGTCATCTCCTCTTTTTGATTGTTGTGTGCTCTTGTGCCATCAATTGCTGAGAGCAACTAGTGCCACGCCACATGCTGTCCACAGCACATATGCCAAGAGAAGAGGTTGGTTTGATGTTGGTATCTTGTAATTTAATATAAAGAAAAATACACCAGTGTTCAATCCATCGCCCATGCCAGGGCACACCTCCTCCTCAGGGCCAACACACTGTATCTTCCGTCACCTCATCTCAATGCTTCACCTGTGGACCTCTCTAAAGGTATAGGATGACAGTATGAAACTGTGAGTGAGTTTGAATTTCATGTAATTGAAGAATGACATTACGGCAAGTTCAAGGGCTTGCCAAGAAGGTGTCTCACCTTCCTCTTCTTTCACTCCACCACTGAATTACTCCTCTTATTTCACTCTATCACAGCCGTCCTCGTTCTCTTATCAGGATCCACAGAAAAAGATAAAAATGGCAGAAAAGGCAGAAAAAGAAAAGGAATAAGTTCATCATTTTCTAATAAAAAACACTGAGATTCACGCACTCACCAGTAGCCCCACAACCACTACTTGCGCTCTGCCACGTTGTCCAGCCCCTCCTCCATGGCCGTATCATCTCCCAATTCCTGCCGTAGTCGGATGGCACCGACAGTAAGAAGATATAAGAAGAGAGCAGCACGTAAGTGAGTTCAATTGTCAGCAATAAAAAATTGAACATATGGCTTGTTGGCTTACCAAGAAACACACTGTGAATCAATATCGAGCATGCAAACACACCAATTTACGCACTCCTGTGGTTGGTCAATATGTTTGCGGCAAGGAAGGGCTTGGCCATAGCAGGCCGACAAGCACCTCCCTGGGATGTGGACTGACGACGATTTGTATGACCGATTTATCAGGACAAATGCAGGGGCCCAGCGTACTCAGGGTAGGAGCGTGCACCCAAGATTTTGACTTTTCCCCTCATATATGTACGCCTCTATAAATTGGCACTTTTGGTCTTCATGGCAATACAATGATACTACCAAAAAAGATCTGAAAAAAATCCGCTGGGTGTGTCCCATTTTACGCGCCTCCGTTTGGGCCACTAGTGACTGGATTTATACCCATATTTGAAACTATGTACCTAAGTAGTATCCTAATATGGGTACAGATAGGCACATTTGGATATTTTCACCAAAAACATAACCATTTTTACCCTACAAACTCGGCGTTTGTGATGAAAACAACATGCTACTGAGACTGATGGTAACAATGGAGTAGAACAAAATAGAGTCAGTAAGTTCAATTGTTAATAAGGCTACATTATTTCAACTACAGTTTTACTGCTGCCCCAGATGTCGCTGCGTCAGCATTGCTCAGCCGGTTGTGAGCGTAGGTCCTCGTCCTTCACGGCTTTGTCAGCCCTCAGCCTCTGGAGCTCCAGATGCACATTCATGAGCTCGCCGAGCAGTCACTTCTACAGTCAGAGGGCGCGCTTGAAGTCTCCCCCATCCGGGGCCACCGTTGTCGTTCCCAACGAGGGCCTTGCCCATTTGCTCCGTAAGCAAGTAGCCACCACTCTTCGAAACTCTTGATTGGCCGTCAACAACATCGCCCACACTCCTCCCAGCGGTGACGATGCTGCAAAGATTGCCGCATCGGCTCACGTCACTCTTCTTCACAGTGCTTGCCGCAGAAATGGCGGAATTGTGGAACCGACGGCCTGCACCGTCGCTCCTCCCTCAGGAACGTACCTTTGTTCGGACGCGGTGCAGACAGTGTCATGACCGCCACATCACCACTATTGGCTACAACGCCGCTCCTCAACGACAAGATCTGCCTTCCAACAGGTTGGGAGGGCCAGGATCATCCCAACTGTACGGGTAGACAAGCAAAGGCTGATTGTTACGTCATCCATCCTCCCTTGGGAGCAAACGTTGGCGTGGACGCAGTCTCAGACGTTGCTGTGGCCACTGTATCTCCACCGTTGGCTATGATACAGCTCCGCATCAGCAACCCCTGTCTCCACTAGCTCCGCCGCTGTCTTCTTCCCCTCCTGTTAGGCGGCGCCCGATCACGTTGATGCCATGTTGGTCACACAGAAGTAGCAGCTTGCCCACCTCTGGACTCTGCAATGTCGGCAGCAGCAGGATTTGTAGCAGATAAGCCACAAGAGTGCAGCCGCCCAGGCCCCGTCGTCTCCCCTCCAGGCCTAGGTGCATGACAGACAAGTGCAGGCAAGTCAAGACCAAGAGGTGAGTGGTTCAATTGCCATTATGTTGAAATAAAAAATGAACAAAACGACAAATCATGGGCTCACCTGCCAAATCTATTGACCAAAGAGCATAGCTGGGACAAGGCCGTCAATCACCCTCCCGGCGTCAATTCAAGCATTGGACGAGTCACGTACCGACAAGCGCAAAGAAGGTGACGTAAATGAGGGAGAGGGGGAGTGAAAATAGACAAGTGAATAAGCTGAACTTTTGACCGATTCCTCCACTCAGCTCTGCTTCTCGCCACCCAGACCCTCCTCTACGACCTTTTCCAGATCTATCTCCTTGCGATTGCTGACCGCCCGAGACAGCGAGAAGAAGCAAACGAGAAGGAAGAGGTGAGTTAGCCAATTTCAACGACAAAATCAGTCACAAGGTGAGTTCATGCTCATCTAGTTGGAAAAAGGAAAATTTGAAGAACCCTCGCGGCTCTCACTTTCCTCTTTGCCACCGACAGCTGAATCGTCCTCCTCTACAGTGCTGCAGCAGTCTATGTTCTCCTGTCAGCACCCCACAGGGAAAGGTAGAAAAAGAGAAGGGATAAACAAGATGAAGACCCAATATAAAAAAGAAGAATATGGAGATTCAAATACTCACTCCCACCGTTGGTTGATTGATGTTTTTGTTTCGTGTCCCCTCTCATGGCCGTAGTGTTGCACGCGTCCATACAGCCGCGATCGGAGGACGGCCCTCCTGCCAACATAAAAGAGAAAGAGCCAAAAAAGGAAAAGAGGTTAGTTTGATCATCTAATTGAAAAAAGTTTGAAGGTTCAAGCTCTTACTAGAGCCCTCACGACCCTTGATGTCCTCTTCCGTCGTATCGTGGCCGGCTGAATTGTCCTCCTCTACAGTGCTGAGGCGGCCTTCACCCTCCGGACAGCATCCGCCAGGGAAAAGTAAAAAAAGAGAAGAGATGAGTTCATGATCATCTGATTGAAAAAGAAAAACATGAAGATTTCAGGACTCACCAGGAATCCCTGCCTCGTGGTTCTACACACCTCCAACCATTGGCTGATTGTTGTGTCCGTGCCCACACACGTTTGAGGCGGCAATACGGCATCAGAACGGCGGAAGGCCAACAAGGACCTCCACGGCCACCATGACAAATCTTGAAATCTTGATGATTTGTTGTGCGCAATCGCATGGCCCGCATGGTGTCGTGGGGGCACAAAATTACCGCTTTGGCAAGTTTTTTTATCTGCAGGTTGGAACCCATCACCGTTGCCTGTAGGAACGTAAGGAGGATCGACAGTGAGAGAGAGCAAGAGAGACGAGGGGATTGGGCGAACTCACCTTTTTCGGGGTTCGGCAAGCGCGCCCCACACAACCTTATCTGGGGAAGTTAGCTTGATGAGACGAAGCAGGAGCGTTGGCAATGTGGCCTTGAAGGAGGACCGCTACTTGAAGGGGTGGATAGAGAAGGAGAGCGGCAACACGGGAGAGGAATAGCGGGGGATAGGAATGATGGAGTTCATTGTCGGCAATGTTCGAGATTTTAGAGGTTGTGGACGACCGTGTTCTGCGCCAGTTAGATGCAGCGCTTTGTAAATTTGGGGGCACATAGATCGTATATACTGTATGTCTCAAAATAAATAGTTTTGGACTTTTTTATTACTCAGTTTCAGAACCTGAAACCTGTCATATCCATTTCTATTCCTAAAAGTAGATATGAAATGACCTAAGAATCATAAAAATCGGACTTCTACAAACAAAGTTGTTGCTGGTGTCCCCTAGCTATTTAGATGGAGATCTGGTCCCCTCAGCAATTGCACTGAGTGCTTGTTGGCTTACAAAGTATTAACTATTTTATATGCACGGAATCGTCTCACCGTCACGAATGCGCCTGGCATAGTGGTTGACAACGGCTACGGCCGTGGCAGGTATGCGGGTTCAATTCCCGTCCGTTCTTTTTACTTCCTCTCCACTAGAGCCTGCCTCGATGACCACGTGGGGCGTTCATCGAGGAACGTCTCCGGGGTCACTGTTTTAATTAATGCTCGGCCGCACGATGGAATTGAGTCTTGTAAGTAAGTTCGTTCGACGCGCGGCGAGCACGCCCGTCGAACGAACTTGGTACGATGTCCGAATTCCGACGTGGGGCCGAGCATTAATTCCGCGCCATCCATTTTCGTCAACTATTTAGAGACGTACAGTAGGTGCTAAAGAGGGGTAGGAGTCGCGGGTATAATTCTATATGTCACATGTGATAATGATGTGAACACGTTGTCGGATGCTTCGATCATGTTCAAAACTAGAATCAGTCCTATTTAGTCACAATATCTCAGAATGGTTCTCTAGCAGACGAACCCCTGCTTGCACTCACAGATTTTTCAAGGGTCAGTCGCGTGTTCTACACCAACATTGGCAAGTACAAGTAGACTAGAAGTGAACCTTATAGGTTAGTCCAAGCTCAAAGGCAAGGGAACCATACCAAGATGGGGAGAACAGTTGTTGGTAATCGAGAAAATCCAGGTGCCTGCTTACCGTCGAAGACAACTTGGTTTTGTGTTCAATATATGCAATCATCACCAAGAGTTGATTTTCTTTGATTGTAGATTTCTACTACTGACTTTTTTCCTGAGGCTATATTTTTTTTGTCTTTAGACCCAGCAGATTTTGAAGTTATCAATGACAAACTATGATCAAGGTGGTAATCTCCTGAGTTGTCTTTTATCCAGTCAAGTATATCCTAATAGAAGAGAGGTGCACCTGTCATTTCTTGAAAGTAAAAAATCAATCAAGCAAATAAAACTGGAGAATCTCACCTGATAAGGAAAGTAGAAAACTTTGATAAATGTATCAACATGTCGCATCATCTCATCCCGGCAAGCATGTGGAGGGGGGCTGATAGTGGGATAATCATCCAAAAGTTCGGCATGTACTGTTTCAGGTATCAACCCATGAAAAAGAGAAGCCAAGTCCATGCTCATTAACGATCGGCCCTCTGTGGAGCAATTGGGAACTTTTGAAAAGCCCTCTAAAAATAGCAAGAATGCCACCCGTACAAGCTGATCCCAAGTATATTGCAGTGCAGGTGGTGGTAACCTCATGGAAGATGACATATATCCCCAAAGGATTGCAGATCGTTCACACGCATCATCAGCGTAAGAATTTGAGTGCTCGTGCATGTTTTGGCCTTCCCAAACCCGGCCACAACAAATTATCTGAAATATTAGTTCTTTCCCAGAAATGGAATTCACAGCGGCAAATCGAGTTGCCTGGGTGACCAAATTAGGCACAATTGCAATAGCGGCTTTTGAATACAACTCTAAAGAATCCTCTTTTTCTGTGCTCCTCTCATCTTCATTATTCTCTAAACATGTTGTCGCATCTTTCAAGTCAGCCCATAGTGGATGCCGCTGTGATGATCTATCCTGGCCAGTGTAGAATACCTTGCTTGCAACATCAACAAGTACAGCAGCAAAAAAACAGCTACATGCAGCAGCTGCCTCCTTCTCTAACCGCCTAGCACAATTGAAGGACCCATCCTTAGATCTGGGAGAAGTAGGACCCATGTCGTCATTCGACGATTCAAATTTGTCAAGGTTGACAATATTTTCGAGTCGTTTGCGGCTGCGCCTGATGAATTCCTGTGTTTCAACAAAGTCTGCTCCTTCTCGAGGAAGGGGTGATACAGCATCAGCCTCCGTTGTCAAAGACACTGATGACGAAGAGCCCGAGTGAGATGCAGTGCCTCTTCCAAAGCCGATCAACACATCTTCATTTACTTTGCTTCTTGCGCATAACCTGAATACTGTGAGGATGTAGAGGTCAAATAGCGTCATCACAGCAGCAAATGCATCTTCTGCAACCAATGGCAAGGTATTTCCAATATTTAACAGTCGCGCCGTCCATTTCGCGAGACCAGCAGAGCTCTGTGTCAGGATTGAAAGAGCCAGTTTCCCACAAGGTTGGATCTCGACAAAGGGTAAAATTGCTGATGAAAACTCCATCGAACAAATGCCAAAACAACCCTGAAGATGTTGCAATCTCTCTTCGATGGACGCAGGTGAGTGACTGGGTGGAGTTTTTTCCAAAAAATGTGCAAATGAGTGGCAATATCGATAACCACGATCCTCAGATCTTGCTGTTATGAGGAATTGATGTTCAGACTTCTGTCCGTTAAGTGCAGCCCCCAAAAGTAGGTCCCCAACAGCCTACAAAATTCAGGAGAAGTGTGGCTAAGATATGAGCAGCAGCAACTCAAAAATGTATCAATAACTGATGACTTACATCATATATTGCGCGCATTGTTGCTGCATTGCTGCCAGTACGAGTTGATCTAGAACCATCATGTCTACAATTCATCCCGTTGGTGACTGCTTTGAAAGAAGTCCTTGCTAGTTCCAGCGGCGCCAACTGCCAAGCTTCGTGTCTCAATAATATCCCAGTAGTTTTCATCGCTTCTATATGAACAGAGCGAAGATGTCGTCTCGTTAATTTTGATAGCTCATTTTCAAGTGTGCCACAATCTTCTTCGACGCCATCTTCCTCATCAAGAAAGCAAGACGAAAAGAAGGCGAATTGTAGAATTATATCATAAATCAGACGCAAGTTTCCAGTTGCAAAATCTGTGCTGTCGCCCGAATGAACTTCCAAGTCTTCGCCCTGCGACATGTAAAACTCAATAAGATTGATCAAGGCCACTTCACATTGTTTCCAAAGGGCACGGCTAATAAGTTCCATGCTCTTGTACATGGACTCATCTAAATTTGGGGTCACATTTCTTTTGAATTCGAGATTCTCTGGCACGGGTCGTTTTGATGTATCAGATCCTGGTTCATCATTCACTGATGCCTCGTCTAAGGAAACGTGTAGCTCTCTTTCCGAAGACATTGATGAAACCGTAGTTCGCTTCGACTCAAACTTGTCACGTCCAATTTTTGTTTTACTCGCAACGTCTGATAGGTTTGAGATAGGCTCATGTACTGAATTTGTTCTATCTATGATTGTCTTGTGCCATTGAAGTGCAACATTGTATACATTCATCAATTCAACCAACCGCGAACAAAGATGGAAAAAAGTGGATGATAGAACACTGATTTGGTGTCCTCCGCCAAGTTGCATCACGAGTAATTTATGAGACAATGATTCCAGTCCTGCCTCGTCTTTCATTTGGCTGAGTTGAGAGTTGAATTCATCAAGCGCACCATGTTTAGTGCTGTCTGGTGATTTCGTCCTTTCATCATAGTAAGAGTCAATCAGAGAGCATGCAGATGCCTTGCTTGCCTCAAAGCAAAGTATTTTGAGGATGCAGCCAGACCATTCAGCTGCAAGGTGGGTTGCTTCGGATTGATTTGTTGCATTTTTGTCGTGGCAACATGAAAGCCAAGAATTTAGAAGAGTCTCGTATTCCAGGAAATATCCATCAAATGCACTGGTGCTACTTTTGCCAGAGTGGAGGATTCTCGCAAATAGATCAGCTAGAGATGCCTCGACACGCCCCAGTAAAGCTTCTGGCAAATTATGAAGCCGTTCGCGCATCGCGCTTAGGCCAATGGCATGGTTGAGAACTTCCTCTCCACGAACCAGACCCGTCAACCTATTTGTGTCGTCAACCAGCTTTTGGAATCTGTGTGGAGCTATTATTCTTGCATCTTCCCACCATTGAGCTTCCAGGTCACATATTGAAGATATTTGGTCAATAGTCTCCAGCAAGTATCGAAGTTTATCTCTACTATCTGCATAATGCAAATACTTGAGACCACCCGAAACTGCATTGTGTAGATTAGTCGGAGCATTCATATTGCCGTCCAATCTGTCGCAGTCCAATGGGTATCCATGTTTTGCGCGATGCAGAAACTCTCTACTTGACTTTGTAAAAACAAGAGCAGTGATAATATCTAATTCAGCAGAAAAAACCTTCTCGACTCCTTCATTTATCGCATCTTCTTTCTGGCTTACTCGCGACAGAATGCAGCTCATAATTTCACCAGTGGCCAAGTCCAACTCAGATAGACGATTTGAGATATATGAGTCAAAACTGAGATGATCAATTCTCTCACTGTCATCAGGGTCATTTTCTTCGTCAAAGAAAGGCTCCTTCAGATCAATTTCATAAAAAGGCCACGGAACAGATAAGACCTCCTCCAGAACAATGGAGTCGAAATAGGAACTATCACAGTCCTCTCCGATACTACAATAATACCCGGGGTGGATCGTATCAGCTAGCTTTCCCTCGAGTAAATTGTCCTCGCGTTGTATTGCATTGATGCTTTTCGCCTCTTCGTTCTCATGAAATTCTAAAGCCGTGTGATTGATTTGTATCCGACGAGTAAAGGACACAGCAGGATCATCAGATGATGAAGAAGGTATTGGAACCGGGAGTGATTCGAGCAATAAAGAAGACATGAGCAATGATTGCTTGTGTTCATTTTTCTGCTTTTGAGCGCCAGTATGTGGTGCCAGATCAGGTTCCTCCAATACGTCAGCACAATCATCCTCATGGGAAGATGAACCTTCGCTCTCGATTGAAGTCATATCAAGCGCAAGGCATTTCTCAATGGTCACATCAAGCTCTGCATCAAGATCAGATACAAGGCATTCGATTGATGAAGGTGGCTTGTATTCAGGAGAAGACCATATGATATTCCCAGGGGTTTTCGGCTCTTCGTCGGCAGTGGTTGCTTCCGCAGACTGTGATATTTCTTCACTCGTATCGTTTCTTTCGTACTCGTAGAGAATATCATTCTGCAAATTGTTCTGCAAAACTAGCTCACTAGCAGGAACTGGTCCCATTCTCAGGTTGACAATGTTGGCTTCATGGCAAATTTCCCCATTTTCAGGTTCAAATTGAGAAAAGTCTGCAAACTCAATTACCTCTTCGTTCTCGTCCACATCAACTTTTGCGTCGTTGATGTTACTCCCGGGGGTGGAATTTTCTCCGTCCAAACTACTGCCTGAAGTAGTGTATGATGCATTTTCAATCTCGAGCATTCCAAGCATTTCATCGAGGGCGGCATCTCCAAATTTTCTTCTGCGTCGAGTTTTGGAATTATCTAATTCGTCTTCTGCCTCGGAATCAGTCCCATCTAATACCCAATCATAGTCGAAGCATGTATCGTCTTTCTCTACTTTGAATGTTGCGCGATCTTTGCCGTCACTTTCAATGCAGCTGTGGAGGCCATGCATTAAATCATCAATGGTGTCACAAACGTCATGTACGGAATCATCGCTTCTGAGAGAGGATTTTTCTTGTTCTCTGCAATCGTCTATCTCTGAAGCTGAAAACGAATCACATTCACGTTGCACGTCAGTTTCGTCATCCTTCCGTAATATTTGTTGCTCCTCTTCATCGTTGCTGCTGCTCCTTCTGCAAGGATCACTATGCTGTTTCCTCTTCTGCGCGGAGAAACTCAGGAGACGATCTACTAACTGGGACTTTTTCGACTTTGTATTAAAAGGGGTTGGTCCTGAATACGACTTCGAAAGCGGAATCAGGGGGAGCATGGTTGTTTACGGTAATCTTCGATTTATCACTCCTGCGCTTGTCTTTGTCATTATCATTCTGAGCAATTCTGAGCATTGTCATTGCGTCACAACGGCAGATATGGTACCGAGAGGGTCCAGTTGCACCCCCGGCGTCAATTGCATGGCGCGCATGCACCCGGCGTACTTTTTAACCCTAAACCATCGATTTAACCCTAGCATGACGTCATCATTTGTTTCCAGTCATTTTAGTTTTCGTTCCCGCCATGTTTGAAGTTTCGACCCTCTCGCACTCTATTCCACGTATCCAGTCTCACTTCCGTCCTTACCAAAAAGTTATCCACTTCTCGTTTTGCCCTGTCGGCTCTCAACCCCACCGTTACCTCATTCATCCTCACTGCGCAACCTTGACCACATGAACACATCATGTTACTCTGAGTACTGTGCATGCAAGAGTAGGTATCTAGGAGTATCTACCTAAAGTACGGAAGTAGGTACGATACGATAATCTTTCTACTTGGACCTTGGAGTGCTTCGGACCTGTTAAATCATCATACGATACTCTAAATACGAATCTTTTGAGGGTACAGGAAGCATCTGAAGTTATTATGATTTCATATGTTCATCGTACTCATACCATGAGTAT
>JALLOY010000689.1:0-10361 GCA_036939835.1 Thalassiosira delicatula
CGATCTGATTGGTCCTCGTGCCCTCTCATTATTGGATCGATTCCCAACATTGATATCCCATGTTGGAAAAAAAACTACATAGATTAGCAACTCAAGATGTGGTTGAAAAGGGGAAGAAGCTTCTTTTAAAGAATGTCAAAAATATACACAGGAAAGCAAATAGGTGTGCAAAAAGGAAATTTCAGCTCATCTTAGTGTTCATTAAATATTACGACACTCGAATGCAATATCTATGTGCTATTCCGAATGAAAGAATTAGAAAAAAGTGAATACAATGGCAAATGTAACAAGAGACTAAGTAGGAAGATGGTTGTACAACGGACATGAGTGTGAAACGTGAGCCGAAGGAAACCTGTATTAACAAGTAGATACTAGTGGCTCAACTTACCAGCTCTTTAATAAATATTCATGAGGCACCACCGAAACCACGGCGGAAGCCACACCACCCTTCAGATGTCCCATGGGAAGCAGTTTGCATGGCCTGTCCCTGCTCTGTTCTCCCAAGTTCCCACGATCATTGCCTCTTGTTCCTCGTCCACGTCCTACCCTTCGACCTTGTGATCGCCTCCCTCGTACGGGTCCACGACCACAGGGATGAGCAACTTCACTACTTTCATGTGATGATTGCAGTTTGGTCGTGCTCTCTGTTGCATGTTCAACAAATGTCATCCCAGTCCAATTCTTGTGGTGGAACCACGCAGGCATGGGTGGACCCAATCCACCGAACGACATGCCCAACTTGACCACGACGTGTTTGGTTTCTAAGAATGACTTGCCTGGTGAGCCCTTCCTTAGTTGGCTATTGCCAGCTCAATGTTACCCGCTGCAAATAGCTGTATGGATAAGCCATGGATGGGTCCAACACAATGTTGTTGGGAATCTGGTGCGACTCGTACACAACTGAGCATGCCTTCTTTATCTCGGCGATGAACCAATCAGTTGCTGGAGGATCATATCCGCAATTGCCACAGAGCATACTGATGAGCTCCTGCTTTCAGAATCAGAAAGCCCTGAAAACTCCTTAAATCCTTTGGTGCAAAAAGAACAAAATGTTTGACATGGGCTCTTCGTATTGGCACATGCATCCCATTGTCTTCGTGCTCAAAGAAGACCTCCAAAGAAATATGGCAGCACCGTGTTGGGAGGAATCCAAACTCAAGTAGCTGGTAGTATCTCGTCTGTAGATTATCACGATGACTCCCCGCTGGCTACTGCGTGATTCGGACAAACATGGAGACAATCATTGGCCAGGAGACGTGGAGTTCATAGCGATTCCACCCAGGAGGTATCCCTATCTGCCCTGCCCGTATTCTGTACAATGTCATAATAGTCTGGCGGCGGTCCAATCCAATACGAGCGGTGTCAATAATTCCTGCTGACATCACAGTTTGATGCAGCCGTTGCTGGCACAACCTTCACGTTTGACATCTTGCAAACCGCTAGCTCTTGGCGTTTGGGTCTTGTGAAGAGGTCTTTGTCTCCTCAGAATGCCGCAAGAATTAATGATTTTGCAGGGTATTGCCTCGCCATCGATCCAAAGGGGGTGTCGAGAATGTTCTTGGCCAAAGGTATGAGGGACTCCTCCGTCTTGATTTTCGAATTGGTATACCAGATGATCTTCTGGTTGTTGTCGTTCATTAATCCTGTTGATTACAAGTTGTACAAGTCCTCTTTGGATTTCCTGAAGAGCCAATTCCAAAAAAGATACGTCGGCGGCACATGCCGGTTCACAATTGAAAGTCCTGCTGGGAAGCACCCCATAGTTCACAAATGTGCTGAATGTCTTGAGCACAAAGAGTCCCTGACATCATCATCCTTGCGCACTTCTCCTTGGACATGAGCGAGTAGAGCGTATGCATATGGTGTATGGACGCAACATAGGCTGGTCAAAAACCATCCATGTGCAACTTTACGCTGTGAGCCTCCTCAATACAGAGGATGGATATGAGGCCAAGCTTAGCCAGTCTCTTGAGAACTGGCGTCAAGTCGGAATCAGGCTTTAAAGCCTGATGGGACATGAACAGTATGATTGTGTTTTTTTGGAGCTGCAAGGTGTCAGCGATGTGCAGTCTCTCTATTAGTTTTTCTGGAGTCGTTCCCACGGAGCTCATCAATGTGCTAGGCCTCGTGATTGCAGTCAATATGGGTTGCCTTGGTAACTTGATCCGTGCCCAGACCCAGGAGAGGGACCTGGATAATTGATACACCCCTCCTCATTGTTGTAATCCCAAGCGAGGCGAGGGACCTTCTATATCCGGTTTTAGCTGAGTGATGAGGGGGTTGTCACAATAAACCTCCCGGTGTATTGTTTGAATTTGAAACTCTTGTGGAGAGGGAACATTCCAATCAATCTGGCACATCCGCCGTATTGTGTCATAACAATGTGGTTTAATCTCCTTGTAGTCTGGCAAGTAGGCTCCGGGTGGAGAATCCTTGGGGTCGGGGGGGATGTCGGGAGATGGTGTAGGATTGTGGTCATTGCCGGAGGGTGATGATTGACCCAGAATATCCAATGCAGCATTGGTAGGTGACCCAAGTAGGACGGTGACAGGATTGCAACCAGATTCGTCCAAAGAAATAGAATTTTCCCCCACACTGACATCTGACAAGGGAAGGTTTTGAATTTTTGTGGAGGGATGTGGCGACGAATAATTGGTTGGATGGGTAGGAGTCGTCAGGTCTGAATTCTCGTTTGCAATTTGCAATGCGCCATGGCATGGACATCCTCGTCTGCCACGTCGGTTTTGCACTCGTCTGGAACGCGGCTGAATTGTAGCCTTAACACGAGCGGAAGGGGGGAGCATCCGGTAAAGGCGGAAGCCAGACGTAGGATTAAACAGAGTGGCAATTTCAGCGGCATGTTACGTGCTTGCCGAGTAGCTGCATCAATTGTGTGTTGATTGGCGTGATGGTTGAAGGACAGGGAAGAGGGAACCCCCTTCCGTTTTTGGCGGCATATGAAATAGTGCGGAGGATGGTGGATGCCCTGTGAATTGCAGAGGAAGAGCAACCTGATGTAATAAAATTGCAATGGTGGATGTCCCGAAGAAGGAGTTGGCGGACGGCGACAACAACAATAATGTGCGATCAACGACCGTATCGTCAACGGCTGCTTTCGGGTGGCCGTGAAGTTTGGGGATGATATCCTTTCAGCGTTAGGCATGTGGATTAGGGGGGAATGGAGATGATGTGGCCGTCGGTTATACGGTAGTTATTGCAGTGATTGGGCTGATTTGATGACACGAGAAGTGTGTTAGGATGTGGCCGCTGGGGCGTCAGCGAAACGGGCAAGACATATTATTGATGGCCGTTGAGCGAAAATTTAAGGCAAAAAAAGAAGGAGGAATCGGAATGGGTCTATGCAAAGTAAATATTAGGAATCGAGAAATGGAAGATTTCGTCGGTTGGGAAAAACGGAAAAGTGTGCCATGAAATTATTGTGTGGGGTCTTTGCAGGTGGACCACAAAGCCAAGTATCGTACTGTGAGTATCCAGTCTTGGGTTTGCTGTCACAACAGTGTAAAGGCTCCAGTTGGGGGGGGCAAAGTGAGTTATATCTAGGAGTACAAAATATTATCGCTAAATTATTGCTCGCGTGGGATCCTCCAGAAGATCGTGAACGCCGTGTGGATCAAGAACGAGGAGGTGGGACAAGAGAGCAAAAAGACGAGTGCCTCCTACCGGATATGTTGTTCTTATTTTTTACATGAGACGAATGCCCATATGACATGTGGTTTTTACTACGATGTTGTAGACCATTGGCATTGGGAAATTATTTGCCTTAGAGGCAGAAAGAATGATGAGTGATCGACGCATATTTTTGTATCGGCCCTTGTTGTCCGTAGATCCTGCCCATTGATGCTGTGTTGGCCACACATGATTTACGCAAATCTATTCGGCATTTTGGCGTTTCTTAGAAAAACTTTCCTTTGTTCCAAAAACAGAAGACAGCGTAGCATCAATGGGCCCAAGCTGATTCAAGTTTGCACCATATTTACTCCGAACACAACTCTCCACTCGTCTAGACACAGCTATAGCACCCCACTTTTTGTAACACTCAATGGAATGAAAGTAAAATGACTGTGCTTTTGAAGGGTGCCCTGTTTCATAAAAGAAGTCACCGGCAAGCTCACTGGAGAGAGCTTCCTCGTGTAAAAACTTGTGCTCGTTTGCTGATCTGATCGAGCGTTTGTACAGACGCTCAGCTTGCTCCAATTCTCCCAAACCATACTTCTGTTCTGCCTCTAAAATCAGCATTTTATTCTCAAAATTCCAAGGGCAATAGCCGTTCCAAAGTCTCATGTTGAGTATTACTGATTCTCCTTTCGCAGCCCATTTTTGTGGACCTTCATCTTCTTTTATCTTGCGTGCGAGTTGAAAGGATATCAAACCCTCAAAAAAGATTCCAACCAAAATGAGGGAAAATATTTGGATCTTCTCGTCTAAGAACATTTCCGATATCATGTCGATGTCATCAAATTCACGGAAAAGAAATGTCCTCGCCAGCCAATATACTTTGTGATTGAGCAATAAAGAATCGTCTCGTTTGGTTTTTTCCAATAATTGCTTTTCTCCTGGTAGACCATTGACACTCTCTTCGTCTAGCATATGCAGGCCTTCAATGAGCACACACGACTGTAAATGAAGAAAAGAGATGTGATCAAACGATACGACAATCCTGTCTCTCAGTAACTGCAAGGCAAACCTTCGAGAATCGTCCCTCGCATCGCTCAAGCATTGCCCACTTGAATAATTGGTGATGAGAGAAAATGCAAAGTTCATCTGTGCGCACACTGAGTGGTTTTCAATGAAAGACAATGGGTTGGCAGGTGTATTTATAAAGGATAACCTCGGCAAATCAATCTCACTCACTGGGATCTCCTGAAAGTTGCCCAGCTCGATGGCCATTGAGATGAGCATCAACAATAGATTGAAGTGGGGTAGTCGACCAGGATATTGATTGGCATACTACAGCAATCACGTGCGATTTATGTCTCAAAAAGCCCTTCTTTTCAACCAGTATCAGAGAGAGCCCCCCTTCATAGATTTATGGTTTGATTTCATGAGAATGATGACATTTCCACAGCTTAGAGATTAGTACTCAAAGCATTATGCCAATGACACGTACCTAAACGGATCCCTTCGGCGAGTTTTCCAGTGGAAACCAAATACTCTCCATAAAATGCAAATGCAATTGCCGACATGTCGCATAGCCCATGAAGCATTGTAAGTTGAACCATGCGAAGACTGGTCGCCCCAAAGAGAGAAGGCTCAAAAGATTGGAAGCAATGCCCTAAAAGACCATAAAGTTTCATCAATGTAAGGAACCTTTTCTGGATGAGATTCTCTTCCATGTTGATGATGCCTTCGTTGGTTGTTCTGTCGAGAATGTCATTCATGGCGTCCATGTCAGCGTCCAATTTGGCATCACCCTTGCGCATTGGAAGTTTCTCGCCGAGCGCCTGTAATATCTTGAATGAAGATTCAACTGCATCCTGCTGGAACCATTCGTTGACAAGAATTTTTGTGGCAGCTTGCATGCCTGCCATTTACTTAGCGCAATGATAGATTTAAACTTTGTCGACTATAACATATCAGTGATGAACTCACCATTCAATTTGTCGTCAGGGCACTTTGCATGAGAAAATAGCTGCCGTGTGTAAAGTGTAACCGCTGCCCCGTTATTTAGAAAACTGGCTGACTCCGAAATCGCATCAAATAAATCCAAGGTTAGAGAATAATCTGTGTACCAGTGGTTGTTGCCTAAGAAACCTATTCCGTGCTTGAAAAGTTTGAAAGCAGAGCCGAAGTCTGACAGGTCGGTCGCTCGCTTTCCGGCTTTCAAGTTCAACGCCGCCAACATGCTTCTTTGGCTCGGGTTAGATATAGCGCCAGGTCCCCCTCGGTTGATCTGGTCAACCGCAGTGAAGAACATGGAAGGGTCGCATTCAGGGCTGTTGTCCATTGTATGGGAACATATCGCAAGCCCATATCGCATGTGGTTTGCACGTCTCTGGTGCTCCGGTATGAGCTGATACGCAGCTTGTTGAATCTTGTCGTGTGCGAACGCAAATAACTGGGAATCGCCCACATTCGTCATGAATCCTTTCTGGGCAATTTGCTGCAGCATGTCGATCAAGTTCAGTCCGAGATCTTGAGAAAGAATGTCAAGGATGGAGCGGCTCACGCAAGATCCGATGCAAGATGCAACCTCCAAACCCACAGCGGTGGGCAGCCGCTGCATTTCTTCTATGAAAAGCGCAACAACATCTTCGGACATCTCCATGATCATGATCTTGTCCATGTCCCAATCCCAACGTGGATTGCTCAGGTTGACATAGATGTAAACCTTCTCTTCCAACGTCGCCATGAGTTGGTGCAAAAACAACGGGTTTCCTCCTCCGGCCTTGTGATGAAGGACTAACGAGAGGGGTCGGGTGATACGCGGACTCATGCGCAGCGTATCCGAAACAAGCATGTTGACGCCATCCACGGTCAGATTCTCCAGTTTGATGGTGGAGAACAGCACCTCAATGGATCCCAATAGTTGAATAAATGGCTCGTTCTCGTTCGCCTTGTCATCTCGATAGCAACAAGTGAAGAATGCAGAATTGTTAGCCCTGTTGCTCGAAATGAGACTGCCGATTAACAGCAGCGATACTGGATCAGCAAACTGCAAATCGTCCAACAAGAACGATATGCGCCCTGGTTCCATGGCTTCCGTCACCACACGCAGCAATTCGCCAAAGAGAAACCTGATGCTCATCCCTGAATCAATGCAATTGTTCGAACGGTTGGTTGCAGCACACGAAGGCACCAACTTTGCAAAGTTCGGCAATATGCTGACGAGAACTCCCACATGGATCCCAAGGGCAGAATGTAACGCTTCTTCCACCACCACCCGTTGGGCAGCAGTGAGATGTTGCGCGAGCTTGTCGCACAGCGAATCGAAAAGGGAACCCACCGCCGCTAAAGGATTCACCACCTCGTTCTGATCAAACTTGGTAGCAAGAAAGTAACCACCCGATTGGCTTGTAAGGTGTTGGACGTGCAGCGCCAGCTTAGTCTTTCCCACTCCCGCCTTGCCGGTAATTATCACTCCGCCGCAATTTCCATTGACGTGTTGCCGATACAGCTCAGCGAGTTTCAGCAAATCGTCTTCTCGGCCATACTGCTTGTCGCATATTGTCAGACGGGGCATCGGCCTCGTTTCGATATCGTCGAGGAAGCGTGACGGTTCGTTCAACATAAGACACAAGTCAGATCTCACATCCGCAAAGGAAGAATAGGCATCATCACCACATGCGTCGCCTCGGCCGCAATCGAGCAAATTCCCTAGTAGAGCACACAATGAATATTGAACGTTCATGCCTCTGAGGGTGGACATGCATTCAGAACGCCAATCTCTCAGCCTCTGAGATTTTTTCCTTGGGCGGTCGCGGTCGCCCTCGCCAACCTGCGCATCATCGGTCAAACGAATGGAATTCAGAGTTAGCGGCACCCCACAAGTAATCCCATCCGCATTGGCTGGGAGTTCCTCGCCCCCCGATAAAAGCTCGTATAGCACCAGTCCCAGGGCAAACAATCGTTCCAATTTTCCGCCTGCAGTCGCATGCTCTCCCATGAGGCTCATGATCAGTACGTGATCGACAGCAACTTCTTCATCCTTCGTGTCCTTGAGTCGAATCAGCACGTTCTCCGCGTTGATGCTGGCCAGTGGTACTGGGTTGCAACCCCCTTTCTCTTCGTCCTTGGCAGCCTCGATCAGAAATTCGGTTAATTTGAGAGCTATGGACAGCATGACGGAAGAATCCACACAGTCTAACCATTTCGCCTGTTTTGTGCAGATTGCGAAAGAAATGAAATGGGGGCTCGTGAGTCCATCATGGAGGAGGCGCAATCAAATATTGTTAGATTCGAGAGCAGTTAATGGGCATACTATTATGTAACAGTGTGGGTGCTTTTGATATGTGATCATTTTGCGAGTGAAATAAATCACAAAAAAAGTGGTTTGCGATCTACACATTTCACGAGCTTGCAAGTGAAATAATTAGGTCATTAATTGAAAAGACCCATAGCTCAGACAGATGTTGCCCTCAGACTCGATTAAACAACGAATGGTAGACACAAATATGTTGCGCATTTCATAGTCTGCGCCTCCTTTTCAAGCTGTTTGCTTGCAGTCCTTTCTTGTATACGTGAGGCTGACATGAGAGAAAGACACTGGCGCGTGTGATTCCGCTTCGCAGTGTTACAAGACGCCCTGAGTGGTTACAAATTGAATGATACAACCAAACCCGCTCATCCCTGTGTTGATCACAAGCTGGAATCAAACAGTTGATTCGTGTTCACAGCGCTCGAGAAGCGTCAGAACGACGGTAGGAGTCGCCAACACAACACAATACTTCTGGCCATTCAAACGCTTAAAAAAATGACGTTCGTTTTGTTTAAGCCCATTTTCTTCACGTTTCTTCGGGACAAGTCTTGTAACAAATTAACGCAGAGAAACCACAGCCGTATCATCACTGCCGACAATGGCTTTGATCATTTGGTAAGGTGTTTCAGCGTGGCTGATCACAAAATGAGTGGCTTGTCATCAGCCTCGCTCAAACTTGATGATCACTGATCGCAAGCCATTCTCACAAGCGATGATTCGTTGTGTGTAAACGCTGGTGCATGAAAAACAGCTATACATCACGGTGCACGCTCAATTGTGCAAGTGCGTTTTATTAGAGTGAGACTCTCGTCGCATGTAAATTCAATAGACAGACATGAACAAAAACCAAGAAAATGCGCTGTGTGCCATCTGGGCTGTGCACAGCATTTTAACCATGCACTGTGGTCTCGCGATGTATACTCACGTGAGATTTATTGCTCGTGGTTGAGATGCAAGTATTAGGTTCACAATTGACATGCTCGGATTTTGACTTCTTCGACGTTTCGATCCATTGCCGCATGGTGAATTCAAGCTGCCGTTCGATGGGATCATGGTCGTGATGGTCACTAAAATCTTGCAAGAAGGCGACCACTTCGTCATCCAGTCCGCTGCTGTTTTTTAAATTGCTTGAGGATGCTGCTGGTTCTTTCGCGTCAACGCTTACTTCTGCGTCTGGTTCGCTGCCATTCGGCTCCTTCTCGATTCCAGGTAGAATTAGCTTGTCGGAAAAGGAGTCTTCCCATTCCTCAGACTCGTTGAACTCCGTTGAGGGCTCTTTGCCTTCTGCTTCCTCCTGCGAGGAAGTTGAATCTGTTTTTTCCGCCGACGCAGTCTCCTCCAAAGTTTCTGCTCTCGTCGGGGGGCCATTCGCTTTTTCGTCCCCCGACGTCCACGGGGTATCCCGCAGCCGATGCATGACCTTGGTCATGACCTTGGCGGCGTCCACGACCTGCCACTCCTTGGACAAAATAGTATGGTGAATGTAATCGACGGCATCGTTACCAACCCTACTCCCAGTGAGATCAGACCGCGCCAGCGCTCCTCCATCGCCGTCACCGTCGGGGCGGCGTTCCATCAGGAATCTCCCGCCCGATGTTTCTATATCGCTGATGATCTCCGCAGCAATGGCGCGTTTTTTCCCTCGTTTCATTGACGAGAAGAGCCGCCCTTGGCGCTGGACGGCGAGTCGAAAGCGATGGTTGCCCGGGTGGTTGTTGATGGCGGAGCCCCTGCCAAAGAGCACGTCCTATGGAATTGGAATAGAGGAGGGTGTGAGATGTATGTTATTGCATATTGTATTCAGTAGAGTTACCAGCGTTCGCATATTCCCTCTGATTTTCATATCCAAAAAAAGGAGGGACAAGGGACTGGACATCTTCTCGGCAGGGCAAGCCCAACGACTGTGGTTCCGCCATGATAACAAAAAAGGAACAGACCCCTCTCAACAATACCAATACCCAATACGATCGAACTGTCCATGAGATGTGATAGGCGCGCGGGGACTCCATCGGCCTCCACCCTCCACGTGACCTTTTGCGCCCAAAGAGTTTGAAATCTGCCATTCTACCATGTGGCTTTGCGCCGACGGGCCGCGCAGCCGCAGTCCTCGCCTTTCGCGCGAGCGCTGCCATCATTTTATCCCGACCCTCCCTTGCTCTCGCACCCCCGGCCGAGCGAACGTTCGACGTGCGTGGGATCAGAGTGTCACGAAGATCGTGCAAGTCGAAAGATGAGATAAAACCGTCCGGCTCACATTGTGGCGTGGAACAAGTGCCATGTTGTAATAGGAATGAGTGATGGCGGTGGGGATGGAGCTGGGGGTGGGGGGTGGAGGGGATTGGGAAAATTGTGAAGTAGGTAAATAGTAGTACGATATTATGCGCCCAGCGGGACCGTGACACTTCTCGTATTCCCGTGTCTGGTT
>JALLOY010000690.1:0-10406 GCA_036939835.1 Thalassiosira delicatula
ACGTTCGGCCACGCATAGTGTGCATGTCTTGGAACCTGCCATACACATGGCTGATAAGATAGGTATCTTATGTAGAACTTCAACTTTCATGTTCTCACGACACCATTCGTAGAGTTCTGTCCTACTTTCAGATTTTTTATTATTCGCGTGCACCCACATGTGCCTGGTGAACTGGGAGCAATTGATGCCCTCAAAATTTCTGTCCAGATCTGGTTGGAGCACGTGGTGTTGGAGTTATTCCAGGGTTGGAAGTTCAACAATTGCTTCACGTGCCCCAAAAGCTCTTCTAAAGCTGCCAAGTAAGTTTATTGATACTCCTTATCAAATGCACATGTAATTTTTGAATGAAATAACACAAAAAAGCAACCAAAGAACATGGTCAAAAATGGGAAATGTTGACATTGCATACACAATACACAATAAACATTCTACCTTGAAGGGGACAAGATTTGAATAGAGCGAGTAACGATTTTTAGTTTAGAATTCCATAAACATATATTGCTTATATTGACCCTGTCAACACTCCCACACAGTGTAATCATGTTAATGCTCTGATTAAACCACACTCCTCCCTGCTAGATCCACCGCCCTATCTCCTTTGCCAATGCCCCAGCCGCTACCAACGTGCCGTCTATTTGGTGTCATGTCTCCCTCCAGCGCATGTCCCCCACCGTGGCTCCCAACCTCAACGGCCTGGCGACGTCAACCACAGGCTGCCCTGGAGCCCCCTCATCACATTGATCAACTGACTTCAGTGTAAGGGTTGGACCTTTTGCACCATTAATGATGTTTGTGTTGGTGTGTAGGTCTATCCTTGGGCACAGCTCCATACAATGATCTGGTCTGCTCATGGCAGCTCAAGGGTTGATTGTATTGACCTTGGGAGGATCCTCTTCCTTTCAACGCAGCTTCCTAACTCATGTCTCCAACAGCGCTTCCACCATTGCTCCTGCTGCTTCCGGGTTTTTGGCCCCCATCCCTTCACACCAATAACACCGCATTTGCCTACGAGTTGGATTTGGGAGGAAAAGGACAGGTTAGATTTGGCAGGCACAGAATTACAAAAATACGCACTCAAAATTTGACCAACCATCTCAAATCACTTACCTACCTAGCGCTAGCGGCCTTGGTAATACGAGATGGCAGTCACTGGAGTCAAGTCAAAATAGAGGCGGACAGGATTACAGAGGAACAATACAGTTGAGAGCGTGTGGAATGGGATGTGACCGGTCAATGAATGACAAATTGTGTTGACTGAGTGCATGAATTGCGTACACTGCGCAAATACAAATATTGCGCGCCAAAAATTATATTCAACACAAGCAATTGAGATGGAAAATAAAAGAGGAGTTTTTTCGTTAAAAGATTTGCACTTTGGAAACTCCAAAAATGAGCGAACAATAGGAGCCAAGCAGACAGTGGTATCACAACCAGCGTAAGTCAACTGGTGTAAGTGGAGGGCCTACTTGTAGGCCTACCCAAACTAGTGAATAGATCAAACGTGCAGGTTCCAGGTAAAAAAGCAGAGCGTTTGATCTAACTTTTTGGAAGCACATATGTACTTTCCTGAAACTGCCTCCAAAAGTAGGTACATACAGGTATCTAAAAATGTCAATCATTTCCCCTCTCATCAAAAATCTGCTGTTGTCCTACCTCACATCATCATCATCGGACTCAAACTTTATCAGCATTGAGCATGACATCACCGCCATTGTCTCCCCTACCATGGTCTGGTGCCGTTTCAAATGCCAATACACACACCAACAATCATTGCTATCTCCCGTGCAGCCTATTTGCCTCTACTATGCACAATTTGCTGTCAGAGTGAAGAGAATGCTGTCACCGGCAAAGAAAAAGGTTCCTCCCTCTTTGCTGCTGAAAGAGAAGTTGAGCCATAGCGTTGTCAATTGCTCCAGCTTTGCCGTCGTCTGTGAGGTTAACCCGGTTACTTACGCCGTTGGTAGACCTCCATTCGTTGCTGCAGACGCACCTTGTTGCCATGTGTGTGTTGACGATAAAGGTCCTTTATATTTGCCCCTGTTGGATCTTCCAAATTCAACAATGATGACTACACACGCCGCTCCGTCCGCTCTACTGCAAAAAGCAGAACCTTCCATTCAACCAGTGATCGTCCAATGGCCCACCCAACCAGCAATCGTCCAGAAGCCTGCGTATTTAATGCCGTTGTCTAACCCAATTTACAAGACAGAAAAGGACATTGTCGCGCGAATAGGAAAAATAAGAAAAAGGCAGCAGAAAAGCAAAAACAATTAGAAGAGAAAACAAGATGTGCTGGTGAACGCAAAGCAGCAGTGGAAGCAAAGCGTCAACAATTGGTGGACAAAAAGCAACATAAAGCAGACAAGAAGAAATGGGCAGCCAAGGAACAGAAGAAATTTGCAACATATAAGGGCAAAGAGAAGTATACAGTTGATATAAACCGTACCGCGGTTATAACAAACACATTCTTCAACTGGTCAAGGGACTTTGCTGGAGATGAACCAGGGGTAGCTAGGGATATGGACAATCATATAGCTGTAGATCCAGGGGAAGGCAATCCTGAGACCGATAACGATGACGTTGAATTGTTCAATGATTTTGACAAACAATTCGTGAAGTAAATTTGCTGGAAATTTCAACAGAAGTTGGTGTCCAAGACTGAATGAGAATCTCAGCTGGGTCTTGGGCTCCGTTCAGCCTATGCAGAGGACCTATTCATAGACAAAGCCGCCTTCACAATGGAGATGACAAAACATAGGTGGTTGTTGCATCTCTATTGGGAGGGCATCATTTTCATCATGTAAGGGCAGGCGTTGGTGATGTACTTTTGGAAGGATGCAGAAATATCACGCGATGTGTTTGCAAACGACCCTGTTTGTGCTACTACTGCACAACAAAAGTCAGGCAGTAGAGGTCATATCAAGGTATTGGTAGGCAAGAAGTACATTGTCCTTGAGGTGTATATATTTAGCGCTGACAAGCACCTAGCTGCAGTGTTTGGTATGCTTACTTCAAACCAATTACAGCAGGAATCCCACGTGGGACAAGGGTTCTCGGTGGAGTTTTCTGACATCAACATCAAGAGCTCTTACACCTTGAAGGAATTGAGTCAATTTGCTGAAGATGTATTCTTCTTTTGTCCTCCCAAGAGTGGTGTGTGCTTATACTTTGGTATATTTAAGATTGGAACCACGCCCTCTCTTCTCCGTAACTCCTGCCGTTAGATGTCCAAGGAAACATTTGGAGATGAACGTGCCAGGACGCAACTACTGGTTATGAGCGAGACAGAGCTAAAATTGGCGTTGGCGCATGATGAACTGTTGAAATTCAACAAGACAGTGAAGGTGAACAAGTTCTTTGATGTATTCAACAATACTTGTTGCCCGTACTTTACAAAGGTGGTCAGTGGCATGGATGATCATAACCAAGTTATCATTCCCTTGGCAATGTTCGATGACTTTGTTGACTTAGCAGAGCAAGTATTCCCTCGATTATGGAAGCACTTATGCAACATCAGGAACATGAGGGGTAACCGTAGTGACAAAGATAAACATTGTGTGGAATATTGTCAGCGGCAAGTATTGCTTTATATTTTTGCATTTTGGAGAGGATGAGAAACTCACAGTATCTCAAATATTGGCCAATGGTCCAAGCAATTAAGATTTATGGCTGGGATGTTGGCAGGTCAGTACTTGACGCAACGAACTATTGGGGCATTGTATATAGTTCTACAGTGAGAGATATACCAATTACCAGACTCGTGGAAATGGAAAACTTGGTGGATCGTCAGACAAAATTCTTCTCGGATCGTGATGCTATAACCTTTTGCATCAACAATTACATGGAAGGGAAATCTCTTCTCCACATGTGCAGGGGAGGGGTCAATCTGGCTTTCAGCTATCTGGTACCAATATGCAATATGATGGCGCATAAAATTCGACCCTTCACAAACACATCATACAATCATCTACACAGCACGATAACGTATACACAAGAACAAGCATATCTGTTGCCGCTATTGATACCTAGGTACGGCATGATTCATCAATTATCCAACACACAACTATTCCTCCATCATAGGGATATGACTCCGTCAAACTCTACAATTGTCCCAGACATGCCAGGTGCCTGTATTGATGCATACATGGAATCTCTTGATATGTGAAAGTGGTTAGAACAGATGAGTAGAGTATTTTTGAAGAATGATGCAGTAGACGTTGACAATCTTGTAAACAATGATCCGTTCAGTCATTGTCCCTCCCACACCAATTGATAGATACTAAGACACTTTGCATGCATATGCAATAAGTTGAAAACTAAATGTTTATTCTTGGCAGCCAAAGCATGTCAGAAGGATGCTGTGTGTAAATGAAATCCTGACTTTGACAGTTTGATCTTGTGTAATTACATGGGACTAGTGGATATCAATGAAGCAGCAGCAACGGAGTGTGGTGCCATAACACTTGACCTTCTGTTAAAGTTCAGCATTTTGATACCAACGGATGACGGAACTTACGCCCTGGCAGAACACTTCAAAGCTAAATGATGCTATATGTTCGGAGATGGCAAAACAGATGACAACATAAAAAAATGGCAAACAACTTGATCAATCGCTGTCCATAAATGAAACTAGTAATCCGCCAGAGGTGTTTGAACAAGGAGCACTCTCTGCTGTCATGCTCATTCCGGGACGATGCTACAATCAATTCACACCGTATTTTGGGATGGTCTATTGGAGCCAATCAAAAATTCTATTGAATGGAAAAACACATGGAAAGATGCACGGATTTTCTACTTCCAAGGTAGTTGACTTGTACGATATCTCATTAATATATTGATTGAGACTCATGTGTCTGATCATGTAAATTTGCTGAAAAATGAATTCCAATTAAGCAACAAGATAGATAAGAGTGATGGAAATTATTATTGGTTTGTTGCTAAGCAATTTGCTGAGTGGATAAACACGATTTCCAAGTGTGATGATGATTGGTTGAAGATGTGCTCCTTGTTTATTACGATGGTGAAGGACTGCTTCCTATTTATATCATCATATCAAGTTGGGGATTCAGTATCTGTTGAGCAAGGATACAAACAATTCTGTCCGGTTTGGCAAGATCTACCTCAGCACAGATTCCTTGAGCGTCATTGGATGTAACTTGAGCAGATGCAAGAGAAGTTTCCTCATCACTGTTTAGAGGAGCTTTGTGGAAACCGCACAGTACGCAAGTACAAGGGAAGCAGCGGCAAGATAGAAGTCGCAATGGATGAATGACCTTCACTGGCAAATAGATTCTTTGCTCAATTTCCAAAAGTTCAAATGTTGAAGTCGTTTGCAACCCAGAGTAACTTTATTGGGCTTGCAATGATGTGTAAGTGATTCAAACTTGCCATTTCCTGTTTTGACGATGCAAAGATTGTGTATAGGATTGGAGCGGCTCCCTCTGTGATTATAGAAAGATCTAAAATATACGGGATTTTCACAGTTCTAAACACGGATAGCAAATTTTGAGGGCGTACGTTCAAAAGAAGTCAAATATGCTCCATTCAAAGCAAGTTGAAGGCTAAGCTTATCAACAATCGTTTGGAGGCCCAGGTGACTGAAGGCGTTGAGAGTGACCCAGTATTCTGTATGCTGGGTAGTGTTGGACATGTTCTTGATGACATAAATTTGCAATCGCCAGAAGCCCAGACCAAAGTTGACGACTCAGATGACAAGGAAGACACAATGTTACTGAAAGATCATCAATTAGTGTAGCGGCCACTTCCAAAAAGTCCTCAGAACCCGATACTTGGACTAAACTAGCGCCGAAAGCCAATGCTATGATCCGGCGTGCTTTAGACAACAATGCAAACCGTAGCACTCTTGGTGATCTGGATGTTCCTGTGCCACCCACAAAACAAAAAGGAACAAAAGGATGAAGATATACCAAAGGTACTTGGATATAATCATTTTATGATTGAGAATGTATGGCGGGCAGGGAACAAGCGCTTAAAGAAGGATGATGTTGGGAGCAAGCGTGCAGCAGCAAAAGGTACGTATTGAAATAAAGAAGAGGGAGAAAAAAGCAGTAGCACTAGATGACAGTATTGCAAAAGCTAGAGATGTCTTCAAAGATGATGTTATGAGAATGCTGAGCCTACTTGGACACAAAATGTAAATTAGTTGTTCCCAACTTTCTCTAAATGTGATTAACATGTGCCAAAGCTTGTAGCACTCATGATCTTTATCTTTGGCCAGACCAATTCTCTTCCAATACGTACCTTACTTATATCTCCGCTGCCAAAAATGGTCATGAAGGTTCCTGCAGATGACCCACATCAACTGACCACCCCATTCTCTCTATATCAATTAACTTTGCACTTATCAATTGTATCAGTAATGCTTCTACATTGTACTTACATTTTCTATTTTTGCGCGGTCATATATTGTATTTATCCACCTTTCATCCTTCTTGCCTGTCTTCTCTCTATTCTTAGCTGCAGGTGACCATATCAACAAGAACAAGCAACCCATCAAATGTTGCCTTCATTGAAAGTAATTCCTGTATGTCTGCATCAGATATTCGCATTAGTAGACCATCCTTTTGACGGGATGGAAATATTTACGCCACTCCCTGTACAAATAGGGCAAGAAGTGTCACACGGTGTCAGGTGTGACACGTCCCTGTCGGCCATGCCAGTTGCCAGGTAGGGCTGGACCCAACGGTTGATGCATCCATTGCCAAGGCAGAATAGGCAAATTCAGTTGGACAGGTTGGTTGTTTGTTTGCACAATAAATTCTCTCACTGTATCGTACTAAACTTATGCAATTTAGCAATTACTCTCTGCTTTCTGTTCATTCACTTAGATTATGTCTTCACACTGGTCATGAAGCCTGTGAAGTGAAAGTCTTCGACATCGTTGTCTTGAACGAGACCGTCGAATTGCTGGTTATCATTTCTCCACTTCAGGCTCAAGTATGATATGATACCTGCATTAATACATGCAATTGACGCTTCATCTCTCCTACCAGCTCTGCCACAACGTTAGTCAAAACTCGTCACACAATATGACCACTTGTTCATTGTAACGTGGAAGACACTTGGGTGATCTACCCCCAGGTCTGCAGCTGATGTCAAAACGAGCACATCCGGTTTATTTCTGGAATGATCAATTTCTTGCAGAAGATCTGGATGAATTTGAACTTATTCAACTCTGAAAGACCGCCATGTATATAAGTGGCGTCTATGTCTACTGTGCTGTTGTCCAGCTTTGATTCCAGTAATGATATGGTATATGTCGAGAGTCTCTTGAAATTTGCAAAAATGATTGCACTACCCTTCCTTTTCTCCAAGTACTTAACAACTGCGTTGTTTTGCTTGGTGTAGTCGCCACCAATCTTCAGGGCAATTATGATGTGGTCTTTGTAAAAACCTCATCGTTAGTCCAAAGTCTCGCGACGGGAGGAAAATCCATGAAAGTAAGGGCCAATAAGGTTGCCAAATCTTCCATCGACAATGTTGCTGTGAATGCAATTATTTACCTTTCCCAGGTTCACCAAAGATTGGTTTCAACAGCCAATGACATAACCATCAAATCTCTGTACAAAAACTCTCCTTGTGCTGTACAAAAAGATGAGCCTTGTTGAGCACAAGGGACCGTAGGGTTTATATTTGGAGACAGATCTGCAATAAGAGACGGAGAAAAGGTTCATGCTTTGTAAGAAACTGTGGAGACATGAACAGGAATAATGTCGCTAAGATGTCTCCGGCAAGATCTGAGAGTCGAAGCATAATCTTCTTACAAACCGCGCCACAAGAATCAGCGGCCTCGTCTGGGTTGAAGGCCATGATTGATCCGTAGTTGTCGTAACCCTGCTTGAATGAAAAAAAACTTGATCTCCGGTCAATGTGAGGAGTGGGTGTACTATCAAATGCACACCCCTCTTCATTGTACCAAGAACTTGGATAATAAGAGTCTTACTGGAGGTTGGTAGAACGATGAGCTTATCACGAGGCCCCTCCGGATCGAATATTAATTCGATAGCCTTCTCCTGATATATACACAAGGACGACATGTGACGTCTATGCTCAGGGCATAGAACCACGGCTTTAACGATAGATCTGGACGGAGGAAGCTCAGCCAGCGGCAAATTGTTTCTCGTTTCATCCATCGCCTGCAATGACAGACCGGCCGCAGCAGCAACACACGGAAGGGACGGAAAGAGTAGCATTTTGATACTACCATTGTCAGTGCCCATCGTATCACTGCCCGGTGGAGCAACAGAAGCAACAATATCCTTCCTCCTCCACAACTTGCCAATCCTATTGGACAATCGAACCTTTGTCGCGGCGATAAAGGCATGGGATTTGCGTTGTAGGCGACGTGCAACGGCGGAAGAGGGCAGCGGACCCCCATGGGTCATTGAAGGCGTATCGGGGGCGTCATTCATGGCAGTGATGGCGTTAGCAGGGTCTGTGCAGGCCATTGGACAACGAGAGACACAGCGGTGTTGGAGTAATAATTATGACGAACGAGAGGATGTTGATGTTGCCAAAACTTTTGAGGCGTCATGCGTCACAAATCAGAATATTTATGGGTGGTTCGGAAAAAAGTTCAAAATTGCTCACATAAACTTGGACCAAACCATCCGCTTTGTTTATCCTTTAGTCCAATATTTGGTCTGGGTCTACCTTGATAGACAAAGGCACATGAAGGAGCTGAACTCCGAGTCCAACTTGGCTGAGTCCCGTTTTAGTTGGCCACTTCAGTTCAGGAGATAAAAACACAGCCTTAGAACTACGTACGGTAGCGTATCTAGGTACAATAAAAAATTCACATGCGCGCTCTCCAGCCTCCATCCGCGAGCAATCATCTGGTACGATATTGTGCGTGCATCACCGAGCCCGATACGCTCTGTATGTGCCTTCGATGCAACTGCAACAGTCCACAGAGACGACGCCGAGCAACAGCATCGACAGAATAGAGGGAGGAGACAATAAGAGCCTCTCGGAGCAAGTTTAGAAAAAGCGTATATCAGAGAGTACATACACGACTGGTCTCGAAGTCAAAAGCGAGCTGAAAGGCTGTGACGAAGCGATACGAGAAGAGGGCACGACGTCTCACATCGCCTCCGTCGGCGTGTCGCACATCGCAATCCAATTATCCTCCCGCGCCCCACCTCCCCGCGATTCACCCCCTCGCATTCCAGAACGCCGCCGAGCCTCCTAATTCCGCAAAACCCCATTCACGCGCCAAACACGGCAAAATATCATGTCGCAGCCGCAGCTAACGACCCCCGCCGGAGCCGTGGGCATCGGCGCTCTCGCCGGCCAAACCGGCAGCGCGGGCGCCTCGGGCATGCTGGGGGAACGCGAGGTCGTCCGCAACACCGGCAAGCAGGCCATCGTGTCATTCTTGGAATCCCAGACGTGTTATTCGGTTCTCAGGGCCAGCGGGAAGGTCGTGGTGTTCGACACGAGGATACCGATTCAGTTGGCGTTTTACGCCTTGGTGGAACACGGTGAGTTTTGGTCGGGCCTTTTCTCTTTCCCCATGTTCGCATTTGCACGTGTCTCGTGGTGTAAAATGTGGCGAATGTTCCGTGAGTGTGGGAGCGAAACGTTTTAGGGAATGCAGGCGTGTTTAATGAGAGTGGGGGGGGGGGTATTGNCGTGTCGGCGGTCACGGCACGGAGGTCGGAGGAGGAGGAGGGAGAGGGGATGCGAGGACCGACGGGGCTTGCGGGACGAGCGGCCGTGCTGCGCGTCGAAATCGTCAGCGGTTTTGCGGAGAAGGCCTCCACCTCGAGAGGCTTCAGCAGAGCTGCCGAGAATAGAATCAAAGTTGCGATTGTTCTCATCATGATGAAGGTAGCGCTATCGAATTATTGTTGGGTGGCCCTCCTAGAAGTAGAAGTATTCTAGCATTAGCAACAGCAGTGCGGGGAGGAGGACAACGGCGTTGCTGTTGTTATATTAGAGCTAACTAAAATTTAGAATATGAAAAGAATATTTTGAAACTCATTTAACATGACATCAAACAGTTCCTATGTGAGATACATAAATAATTTAGCATGAATAAAAGAGCATCTATTATCCACATGAAGAAAGAATTCAAGCATACATAGGATTGGTAGTCTGCAGGAGTAGGTATCGTAGTAGCACATAGTGATTCTTAAGAGTTCAAACCCTTGGTTCAAACAACAAGTAAGCATGAAAAAGAGGTTTCATGAAAAATTCTTTGTAACGTATCACAGCAATAAATTCATGAAACCCTATTACGTCGCAACCTCCGCTGACCGCTGAATGACCGGAGAGCGTGGTTCATCCAAGATATTCAAGCCAAACCGGAGACGATTTACCTCCACGTGGAGTATCATCTTGGATTAGAGTCTATTACAGTCCTACCTGCTGTGCAAAAAAAC
>JALLOY010000691.1:0-10434 GCA_036939835.1 Thalassiosira delicatula
CCCACAACTTGGCCGCTCAACTAGCCATCATTTAGCCCCCTAGTAATTCCCTTGGTAGTAGTACGATAGGATTGTAAATTATTTGAGGAAAGCAAGTGGTAAAAAATTGTACTCCTAGCGCGCGTACCGCATACATACATACCAGAGAGAGTGTGAAGTAGGTACGATACCTATCGTAGTAATGGTGATATCTCTGGGAAAATGGATCACTTTATTTTCGATAACGGGCTGTGTACCTACCATACGATAGGTACGATACGATACGATACGAACCTATGGTACTTATCAGTTGGGATTCAATAAACGAATGAAGATCATGATCGCACGTGATCACAACCACAACTCACAACAACACACAGACACAGGCGTCGCGAGTCGCGAGACGCGACCATAAATCCAAGACCAGAATGAATCGTTCATCGTGGCAAAACCCACAACCTCGTCGCCAACGCTTGTGGAGCATTGTGGCACAATCTTCGGATTGTGCTGCGCCTCATCATCAAACTTAGTCATTCCGAGAATGAATATGAGCGATCACGTCCGCGGTCGGGGTACCCGTATCCATATTATGTTTTTGACGCTTCTTCTTTTGCAACTAGCTTCCGTGGTTTTTGTACTCCTCGATTCCTCATCTTCCGAATTGATGGCTTGGAACGAAACGATCGAGGGTAGTAACACTACTGGAAACTCTACCATCATCAAGCCAATCATCTTCCTCCATGGGATCAGTGGCCATGCTGACGAATTTCACCCCGTCATGAACATGATACGAAAAGAATATGGACCAGATGTTCCTATTATGCACTCTTTGGGAATTTGTGACGGTTCAGCTTCCCTTACAACGCCCATGATGAAGCAACGTAACGAAATGGTGGAGTATCTCACGAACAATGCCCTCGTCTTGGGTATCCAGAATGGCTTTCATTTTGTGGCCCACTCACAAGGAGCCATTCCAACTTGTTCTGTGATTCAAAAACTACCTTCATCAATGAAAGTTCGCACGTACATTTCTATCTCGGGTCCCCAAAGAGGTCAGTGGGGACCCTGCAATACGAAGACACCTGATATTGCTAAGGAAGTATACGCGGGGATGGCAAGATCGATAGGATGGTGGGCGTTCTACAATCCCATTGCCCAGAGCGAGCTGAGCTTTGCAAATTACTGGCGCGATCCCCGGCACATGGACCGGTTTGAACAGAGTGCTACCTTCTTGCCTTATGTCAACGGGTACAATGCGACTGGCCCCATTGAGGATATGTCAGAGCAACGGACAAACTTCCTGCGTCTTGATAAGGCTGTCTTCCTGGGGAGCGCCCAGGACGAATGCATCAATCCACCATTAACGAGCGTGTTTGAATTCGTGGAAGGGGACGATGACAATACCACCGTGCCTATGGACCAATCTTGGGAGTACAAAAGTGACACATTTACGCTGAGAACTCTTCAAGATCAAGGGCGGCTGGTGTTACAAAAGGTGCCAAATATGTTACATATGGATTGGTTAGAGGAAGATGTCTTTTAGGAGCAGGTGATGCTTCATCTAGTATCCTAGATCTAAAAACAACGAAGGTAGATTTCACCATATGAGAGTTTATAGCAGGGGTGATTAGTGAAATAGAGATGCAAATTGGGAGAAGTCCCCACATCATATACTATGTTCACCCTAGTTGGTGGTGAAACAACTATTGCAGTTTGCGCTGTAGAATCCCAGGCTGAATGTGCACGCGGCCAGTATTCTTGTCTTGCTTTTCTTTGCTTGTGTTGAAGCATACAGCAAGTAGGGTCGAGTTGTTGGGGCGCCGTGAATAGTCCCACTGATTATAAATACATATAAGAAATATGATATACATTTTCTGTTACGAGAAATACGACATCAAAGGACGCAACAAGGCACAACGTTCAACGACACTGCACTGTGCGCAGTTCGACTGTACGCTTAAAGCTTTCGATAAGGTGATAGCTCGCTACGTATCAGGAAGATATTCAATTCTTGACGACACAAGAGTGTAACCAGCTGGGTGCAAACACCTTGAAAACAGTGATGAAGCATAAGCTGAATCAAGGTCACAAATACTGTTTCTAAGATGTGGGAATCGTGAGTTATTGAGGATTGAGTGCGTCTCAAGATTCAAAAACAGCCTAGCCTGGAATGATATCCTCATTGGTGGTGTGTACAATGTTGCATATCGCAAACAGTCGAGTGTGGGAAAGTGGAAATAGATATACGCTTCACTAGATTCGCCGCAAGGGAAGATATTCAATGGGTGGTTACACAGTTTACGAGCGATTCACACCTACCCGCGCGGCTCATTTCGTCTGATTGGCGACCCCCTCGATCCTCGCCCTCACCTCGTCCAAATCCCCCAGGTAAAGTCCCTGCAACGGAGCGATCGCGTTTTCGTTCGGCACCACGTTCATGTCGTCGTCGAACTCGTACACCAGCGGCACCCCCGTCGGAATGTTCAGCCCCGTGATACTGTCCTCCGAGATTCCATCCAAATGCTTCACGAGCGCCCGCAGCGTGTTCCCGTGCGCGGCGATGATCACCTTCTTCCCGGATTTGATGGCGGGAACGATCTCGTCCTCCCACAGGGGCATGAAGCGTTCCCCGGTGAGTTTGAGGCTCTCGGTCCTGGGGAGCAGGGACGGGTCGACGTCGGCGTAGCGGGGGTCGTTTCCGGGGTAGTATTCGCTGGAGGTGTCACACTCCGGCGGGGGGATGTCGTAGCTGCGTCGCCAGATGAGGACCTGGTCCTTGCCGTGTTTGTCGACGGTTTCCTGTTTGTTCAGACCCTGGAGGCCGCCGTAGTGGCGTTCGTTCAGGCGCCAATCATTTTTCTGGGGGCGCGTGCCGTGGGAGCATTGAAGCGGGAAGATGAGAAAATCGGCGGTACGCACATGTGATATGCATCGGGCAATTTGACGCCGTCCAAAACATGGCGAGAGGCTCGCGCTCGGAAACTCTCTCGAGCGCGAATCGCTGCGCTCGCCCGTGACATTTGAGACGAACGTGCGCTCCGCTTTTTACAGTAAGACGACGGCGCACGATTCCGACGGTTCGGAAAGAGAAAATCGACAGTGTGCGTATATGCGCCATGCATAGATTTTGGTCGCCGCGACAACGACGCCTCTATCGCGTTCCGACTCGGCGACGGCGAGTCCCCTCGAGCGCTTCGACCGTCACGCTCGAGCGCGCGGTGCGACGATTCGCCGCATTTTCTCGTGCCCGAAATAAGAGCGCCCGACGCAAACCGGAGAGAACCTGCAGACGTAGCCATCCGCGTCATCATCGACGCGCGCGCAAAAAACAATCATCGCCGGAAAACTCACGATGGGAATGTACATCAGATCCAACTCCTCCAAGACGATCCAAAGGGTCTTGATCGCTCGTTTCAAAACGCTCGTGTACGCCACGTCGAACGTGAGTCCCGCATCCTTCAGCTGTTTGCCTCCCTGGGCGGCCTCCGACAGTCCCTTCGCGTTCAGGGAAGCGTCGGCCCATCCGGTGAAGATGTTCAGATCGTTCCATTCGGATTCGCCATGACGGACCAATACTAGTTTGTGATTGTACAGCTCGGTGTTGGAGGAGGACGAGGAGTAGGCGGTGGGAGCGGCGGGGGCGAAGAACGGCCCATTGTTGGTGGCGACCGAGTGCGGCGCGACGAAACCGGAGGTCGTTCCCGCGGCCGTGAAGAAGCAGAGGAGGGTCGTTTTCGTTGGCAATTGCATCGTATCGATTTTGATGTTTTAACTTCTGCAGTTTGCTTAAAATTATATTGTGACGCGCCGTGTCTCTAGAGGTCTGCGATAGAGAAGAGGAATATGTAACCCAATAGAAAATGAAAGCTCAGAGTATTATTTGTCTTCGGGCAGATTATACTATGTACCTCTCTATTGGGTGTGGTGCATTCGAGCCGTTGCAAATTGCAAGTGCATCGAAGTGCGAGGGGCGGAGAGGAGGATGCGGGAGGAGAGGCGAGCGATGATGATGATGGAACATCTTCTTTTGGGCTGGAGTTTTGACATCGTTTTGCTTTTGGATGGATCTGCTTGTCATCGCTGATGAATCTTTATCCAAATAATCAAATAGCGATTAACTAAGCGATAAAGGCCTCATCGATTGTAGTAATACTGTCGAATTATAAATCGCTTAAACTACTAATTCATCGATTTTGAGCGATAAATGATATGACACGTACATATGGCGGACAAGTACGTACTCTCCGCTAGATGGCCGATGAAATAGGAGTAGATAGTAGAGTTGATGGCAAAGAATCTTTCCTGAAGACCAATGGATCCTTTGTATTAACGTAGGAATAGTACAAGAATCTTATATCAGAGAATTTTGACGTCGGGAAGACCAACCAAAGATTTTCGCCGTCAACTCCAAGCCGACAACTGCCACGAGGAGACGAAGCCGACAGAATGCATAGAACAACTACAACTACAACTACAACTACAACTGTAAGTTCCTCGCCGCCGCTCTCTCATCGCACTCATTTTCTTCATCGACCCGTAATTCTTCACAATGGCAAAATTCACCTTCGGCGCATTCGTCCTCGCTCTCGGACTTGGTGAGTGCTCGGGTATTGTGCATGCGCGATGGATTCTCATTCTCACTCGCGGTATCCAATTGAAATTGCGGAGATGCATCGTGGTCGCATCATGCACCATACATGCAAAAATGCTTTGAGGAGGCGACTCGAAACGATGAACCTACTGCGAAAGAAAAATGCAATCCCGTCATCTTTTCCCTCACGACGCCGTTTCTCCGCCCTCTACGAATCTGTACACCAAAATATGCTGACCAAAAACGGATCATTCGATATCAATGATGAACGACAGGACAATCATCGGGTTTCACGGCCGTCAACACGCATAACTCTCGCATTCACACTCAGTTGAACATGGCGAAGATCACCGGCGTCAAGGCGCGCGAGATTTTGGATTCCCGCGGCAACCCCACGGTGGAGGTGCGATAAAAATTGAAATGCAATATGCGCTTTGCCTCGAGATAGTACCACGCATGCGCCCGTCAATTCTCTCACCAACGTAACGCATTCACCGACACGCACAATCAAACGCACACAGGTCGAACTCACCTCCGAGGGCGGAACCTTCGTCGCCTCGGTCCCCTCCGGCGCCTCCACCGGCGCGTACGAGGCGTACGAGCTCCGCGACGGCGGCGATCGATACCTCGGAAAGGGAGTATTGAAGGCGGTCGCGAACGTGAACGACGTGTTGGGACCCGCGGTGATGGGCATGGACGTCGCGGACCAGCGCGCGGTGGACGACAAGATGATCGAGATCGACGGCACCAAGAACAAGAGTAACATGGGCGCCAACGGTGAGTGCGGTAGCGCGTGCATCGGCGGCGGCGTTGGCGGGGGTCGGGTTTTCGTTCGTGCGCATGGGCACGTGGGCGCTTTCGGTGGAGATATTATGTCGTCTTACTTTATTCATCACGCGTCTCTCTCCCTCGACCCGAATGTTGAATAAAAAATGAAACAGCCATCCTCGGAGTCTCCCTCGCCTGCTCCAAGGCCGGCGCCGCCGCCAACGGCATCCCCCTCTACGCCCACTACGCCAAACTCGCCGGAAACGACAACGCCCGATACACCATGCCCGTCCCGTGTTTCAACGTCATCAACGGCGGCAGCCACGCCGGGAACAAGCTCGCCTTTCAAGAGTACTTCGTCATCCCCACCGGCGCCTCCAGCTTCACCGAGGCCATGCAGATCGGGTGCGAGGTGTACCACACCCTCGGAAAAATCATCAAGGCCAAGTTTGGCGGCGACGCCACCCTCATCGGGGACGAGGGAGGGTTCGCCCCCCCCTGCGACAACAGGGAAGGGTGCGAGCTCATCATGGAGGCGCTGAAGAAGGCCGGGTACGAGGACAAATGCTCCATCGGCCTCGACGTCGCCGCTTCTGAATTCCGCGTCAAGGACAAGGACGAGTACGACCTCGACTTCAAGTACGACGGCAACATCATCTCCGGCACCGAGCTCGGTGACCTCTACCAGAGCCTAGCCGCCGATTACCCCATCGTCACCATCGAGAATCCCTTCGACGAGGACGANGGAACAGCCGTCCTCAAAATCTCCCCGCCTACCCTCATCGGGGATGAGTACCCTCCCTCCCTTCGATAACAGGGAAGGACGCGAGCGCATCATGAAGGCGCTGGAGATGGCCGTGTACACGAGGGCAAGTGCTCCATCGGCGTCAACATTGCCGTTTCTGAATTCCGCTTCAAGAACAAGGACGAATACGACCGCGACTTCAAGTGTGATGGCATCATTGCTGGCTACCCCATTGCCACCATCGAGGATCCCTTCGACGAGGACGACTGGGAGAACTGGTCCAAGTTCACGTCCAAGAATCGGGAGGCGTTCCAGGTCGTCGGGGACGATCTGACGGTCACCAACATCGAGAAGATCGATCGCGCCATCGAGGAGCAGTCGTGCACCTGCCTGCTGCTGAAGGTGAACCAGATTGGATCCATCTCGGAATCGATCGACGCCGTGAAGAAGTCGAAGCAGGCCGGATGGGGCGTCATGACGAGTCACAGGAGCGGGGAGACGGAGGACACGTACATCGCCGATCTGGCCGTGGGATTGTGCACGGGGCAGATCAAGACGGGCGCGCCCTGTCGTTCGGAGCGGTTGGCCAAGTACAATCAGCTCCTGAGGATCGAGGAGGAGTTGGGAGCAGAGAATACGGATTACGCCGGCGCCGGATTCCGCACCACGTCTTGGATGGGTAACTGAGATAGGTAGCTCCATTCTTGCCGATTCACGAAAGAGTCGCCTGAGAATCAATGTTGGGAAATAAATTAGAAAAATAAAAAACAAGCTTTAAATGTGAAAGTGTCTCCATTATTTGCGTTATGTAAAAGATGGGCTGCATGCACCATTTCATCGCCAAAATAGTATCGTACCTTGCCAATAGCCGTAGGTCCAAACGCGTTCATGTCGATGGATTTACTACCCTAAGGTAAACCCTTAGTGCNATTATGTGTTGCAAGCTTAGGCGCAAGGGCTTTTTTCATCCCCAAGATGAAAAAGCACCATGAAATGTTTGATAGCAACATAATAAATCAAATTGAAGAAGGGCACCTAGATCTTGATCAGCATGCAATGTTGCTTTGTCACCAAACCTACTCTGAGGAGAACTGACTACATCATGGACACATAGAAATGCACATGTGAGGCCATCGCAAAAGCACTTGCTGTCGCGTAACTAGACGCCAACTATGTCATCCGACCCTGTCTCATTTCTCAAGGCGTTCATTCCAGCATCCGCAACAAGTTGCAGATGGTGCGCTGGCGTGTCCCCACTGACACCGATCCCCCCGCAGCAAATGTCATCCACAACAATAGCTAACCCGCCAATCGAAACATCATGCGAATCGCACGTCTGACCCGTGTCCTTGCAAAACTGCGCCGCGGTCTTTGCTTGTCCCACAGCAATTTCGAATGAGGCCGGAAAAGTGTCGTGCAATCGTTTCACCATGGTCGGATTGCCGTCCGCATCGGCCAGGGCTATGCAGACATTCCACCCATTTGTCAATGCCACCTTCACCGCTGCTGACATCACTTTCTCTGCCGATTGGTGTGTTAGGTTGCCATTTGATTGGATTAGTTGGGAGCCTTCCGCTTCTGTGCCCCCCTCTTCCGGCTCTTCTACTTCTGTATCCTCCTCTTCCGGCTCTTGTTTCACCGTCTCATCGGCGCGATCTTCCGTCCTCTGACGTTTGTGAGTCGTCGATACGGACGAATCACTTTTCGCTTGACTCCCCTGACTGCTCTTTTTCTCCTCGCACTCTTTCAAGAAATCCAGCAACCTCCGCCGAACTTCGCCCTCTTTCTTCACGACGAAAGCGACGTCCCTCGGATCCTCCAGTGGCGTGAAAAGCTTCGCTATCTCGATCGCGCGTCTGTTGGCTTTGTTCGGTCTCGCGAACGGATCTCTGCGCTTCAGTTCTTGCACAACTAAGGCTTTGCTCGGGTTTAGTTTACGAGACCATCTCGACCCGCCGACTAGCGCCGGATTGCTTATGAAGTAATTGTAGGGGTAGACTCGTTTGATATCGAAACCTGGCAGGAACAAGGAAAACACACGAGACGGATTGATTAGTACAAATTATGGAACACCATTGAATGTACCCCAGATTCATCAGTCGAACAGTATTTAATTGAAACCCCTTACAACCCACCTTCTATGCATTCAGTAGCCATCATCATGATGTAGGGCATCCTTTTTTCCGACGGAATATTTTCTGTGTCACTGTAATAAATCTCGAACTTGCCTGGACCTGTGACGTCATCTCCGCCGGGGCACCCATCAAGAGCTTCTGGTGATCCTGCAGCAGAATCGCACACATCGTGCTCCACCGGCATTGTGACTGACACCATGGCCGCGACCCTTACCCTTTCTGTGGATGTTGCAGCCTCCATTCTAATTCTGTCTCTGCGACGCCCTTCATTCAGTCGTGGCGGGTGTGAAAAGGGGTCAAGTTGATTTCGGTTTCAGTTTCGGCGTACATATCCCATATCTTTGGTATCGTATCTTAAAGGTCATAATTACGACCTTTAGCTATTTCTTGGTAGGCCGTGAGTTTGTACAACTCAACCGCCAACCGAACTGAATACACGACTCAGCGTCTGGCACTTTATCCCGCCCCCCGTTCGCTGTTCAACACTCCCGGGCCGGAAACGGTATGAATTAGTCTTGGTTTTTTACAAGCAGACACAATCAGTCAACAATATTTGCGACACACGTGATAAGTAGAACGGGCAAACCCTGCACGCTCACTACGAATGTACTATGTATCGAAAATATCAGGGTCTTGCAGCATCTCGCAAGAGTATTGTACATTGTACCCTGCCAAATGTGTGAAAAAGAATGCAACTTATTTTTCAGCTCACATTCCTAAAAATCAGAGACCAGATCTGAATTCAGTGTGAAAACTAGTCTAGTAGGAGTGCCTTGGGGTATCATATGACACATTTTGACCATGTGTGTGTGTGTTAACTTAGTTTCCGGCGGGGAAAGCCGTTTGCACCATAATCTGTGCGGCACAAGACCAAACACGGGCACGTGCTCCCTCACTTAACCATTTTGCTTAGCAGAATTTAAAAGCATATGTGTATCGTTGTATGTGCATCATATTTTAGTATTATACCTGGCTAGTTACGGACAGATTAGCATAATTTCGACGTAAAGAAGGGCACTTGACGCAAATTTCTATCTGAAGGTACAGATTTTTTGCGTCTTATAGTTTTTGGTCAAAATAACAAACTCTAAAATCACTCATCATTATTTATATAAAGTTTGAGAAGATACGCGCAAATGAGTAGTACAAGGAGCTATATATACAGAACCTGTACCAATAAAAATATATGCAAAATTTTCGAATTGGCATATCCATCAATGACAATCATACATGCCTCTTTCTTGATAGGACAACCAGAAGTCCGTTGGTGACCTTTGGGCACAATGTTTGGTCCTGGGACTTTTCCACATCCTAACAATGCTTAGTTTATGACAATCTACGTTGATTATAGATGGGTCATAAATAATTTGAATGTCTGCTGAAATTGGATATTTGCTGAGAACATTGCGCCCAACCAAATGGGGGCATCCATTTTCACACATGCGCTATGTGTGAAAAATAATGCAAACTTATTTTTCCAGCTCAAATTCAGAAAAATCTGAGACCAGATCTGAATGCCTCATGAAAAACTGGACTAGTGAAAGTGCCTAGGGGTATCATATGAATATGACACGTTCTGATCATATGTGTATCGTCGGACATACTAGTAAAATTTAGATAAAAGGAAGGACGTCTGGCGCAAATTTCTTTCCAAAGATACAGAGAACTTCTTTTTGCGCGTCCTGTAGTTTTTGGTAAAAATAAAGCTCAGAAATCACACACCAATCATATGAAATTTGAGATAGTGAGCGCAAATGAATAGCTACAGGATAGGACCTGTATCAATGAAAAAAACATTATATATACCGGTTTTACGAGTTGGCATAGCCTCCAATGACAATTATTTATGCCTTTTTCTTGCCAGGTGGACAAAAATCCACTGGCAACCTTTGGGCACAACATTCAACCCCGAACTTCTCTGTACCTCAACAGGAATGGTGTTATAAAAGAGAGATTTGGTCGCACATATGCGACCGCTAGCTTCTACATAGGAAATGGTACTGATAACTACGTAGAAAGTATCGACTATATTATCTCCTTATGAAGCATCGACACTATAGCGCCGTTAATCGGAGTGCACTAAAAGTGCAAAATTTGCCATTAAATCGTGCTTCTCACTAGACGGCGCTGCCACCATTGGATTTAGCACCCTTGAATTGCTCATAGTGCATACTTAAACCATATCTTTACCGTGCAAATTGAGCCATCGTTTGCAT
>JALLOY010000692.1:0-12416 GCA_036939835.1 Thalassiosira delicatula
CTCGTCCATTTCTGTACCCTGCATCCGCAATACGGAAAGCACTTTCGTACAGATCTTTTTGTCCGGCCGGAAGACGGTCCACGACGCCTGGTTTGGTAAAGGGAAACGAGAATCAAACAATTGTAAGAGTTCCTCATCTGACGTGCAATGCCACCTCTTTTCACTGCCAAAAGAGCGAGACGGGATATCGGTCATGGCGTTCTCCTTTCCAGGCACATGCAGCGTCGTGAGCGGCGAGACACGGGACATTTTGAGTCGCAGAGCGAGGGCGCGCAGGAGCTGTCCAGCTACCACCGAGCTCTTTGATGCCAGCCTATCAACCCAATGCACCGTTGGCTGGTTGTCGCTAAACAAAGCAACATACGTTCCTGAAGCGAGAGGACACACCGCCTCCATCACTAACCACAGGAGAAGGAGGCCAGCAAGCTCCAGATCCAAGTTGGTTAGTCTGCCCTTCGGGTTTGAGGCCGAGTTAATCTCAGCCTTGATATCGTCGGGCCACTCCATCCGAAACACAGTGGGTGTGCAAGCCTCGCCTTCCCCAACGATAATTCCTCCCACGCCATGCCCAGAGGCGTCCTTCACCCCGACAAAATCCGGCCAGCCCGAAACGAGTTCTTTGCAAGGAGTCGGACATGCAGCGGACTCCCTGAGCAGCGTTTGACAGTCCTTGATGGCGGTACGCAAGACGTCGTTGTGGTGGAGGAAAATAAAGGGTGGCTCCTTTCTCATCACTGCATTGCATGGTGAAAGAAGACCGTTGCCATTTGGAATCGCGATGAAAGCGTGTCGTAGCTTCGCAATGACAGATCGGAACTCCTTGAAAGGAATGCCAGCCTGGCCTTTGCTGGCGGCCCTCAGCCACTTTGTGATCGTCGTGAGAATGACGGCCCGTTTTGGCTCCTCCAGCCATAGAGTCTTCCCATCCCCATCAAAGGTAAAGCCCAAGATGTCCTTCTCGACAGCCCACTGGCCTTCTTGCTTCTTCAGTTTCTTGAGGGATATCGGATCATTGGAGTCATTAGCATCCGCCGGAAAGACATCGTGTATTCCAGTCATAACCGCATTGGCCACGTGGCATAACTGTTCCTGCAAAGTAGGGATTGCCATACTGATGTAGTCATCCATATAGCATTTGACGAGATAGCGGAAGTCCTGGGCTTCCGCTTGCGCCGGAAGTTTGCCATAGTCTATCCCATCTGTTGTATAGGACAGGAACTTGTGGTTGTTTAGTGACCCAACTGGCGTCTTGGCATATTGGGCCGCCACATCACGCCCTGTGTCGGCTGCGGCACAAAAATATCCCGGGCTTTCAATCCACCCCATTTGCAAGGAAGTCGGCACGACAAGCTTGATAGGCTTGCCCTCCTCCTGTGGCAAGACATAGTTCCATTCATCGCCTTCCTCACAATCAAGAGGCCAAAAGCCGTCTTTAATGTCCCACTTGGCCATGAACACCTTTGCGTCGTCGTCAACGTCAGCAAATGCATGAATGAGGCGTTGCAACACCTGCCCCATCTGGTCAACGGCAGCCGCCGGCACTGTCTTGACCGTTGTCTCATTTACCGACTGAACCACCCCGCCACTCGCCAGTCTCAGTGCAAAGGAGAGATCCAGAATCGCCCTGAAGGCACGCGACTTATGAGGTATCATTGCGATTGGCAAAATCTTCAATTCAGGAGGGAGGCAGTCCTTGATGTTGTCCCAGAGGACAACTCGCGCCTGACCACTCGCCACCTTTTCATCAACATCTAACTGGTGCTGCGCCATTGCCTCCGGTACCAAAGCTGAAACGTGCGGCCCTCTCTCCACCGCCGCCAGGATCTGCCCCCTCGTCCATCTCTTCCCAGTCTGCGTCGGGCAGCCCCGCGTTGCATACTGTAGCAGTATTTCAGCTGCCTGATGATACAGTGCCAACCCTGATGGGCACATGCTGTTGCGGTATGTCGCCGGGCCCTGTTTCGGCGTAGGAATGCTAAAAGCCCCTTTGTACTTGGACCAATAGTCCGCAATGGGCTGGCGCACCTGTCGCGACATGCGTCTCTGCTTGTTCTCGATGCGGTAGCGGTCCTTTGTCGCCCCCGTCACCGCAGAAGCGTTGTCCAACCGCGGCGCCGCTAGGCCCTGTCCCTCACGACTGTCTCCCCTTGCCAGGCTGGCGTCCATGACGCTCGTATCGCCTCTTCCAGCGACCATGTCGATTGGGGATTGCGTTGCCAGGCCAGCGTTCACGACGCTCTCACGGCCTCTTCCAGCGACCATGTTGGCTGGGGGGTGATCCTCGTATGCCCCACGATTGCTATCATCCTTCAGGCTAGAGTCCATGACCTCATAATTGCCTCTTCCAGTGACCATGTCGCCTGGGGATTGCCTTGCCAGGCCAGCGTCCATGACGTCTGCATTGCCTCTTCCAGCGACCATGTCGCCTGGGGATTGATGCTTCCTTCCGACTGCCCCTGCCTGGCTGCTCCAATGACCAGTCTCTGGTCTGTTTGGGGTGCTGCTGCTGTCCGCGCCGAACTCCTTGTTCCCTCTGTCTCCTGCGCTCGTTCTGCTGCTGTCCCCTCGCTTCCTCCCCGCTGGGTCCTCCGGCTCGGGAGTCTTCCCTGAAAGGGACTTCTCAACCTCACCATCAGCCCTGCCTGCGCACCGAGCCGACCAAATGCCCCCGCTCCTCACGTGCTGCCTTCTGCCCGCCGTTGCAAACGCCGTGCTTGCACCCAGTCTCTTTCTCGGCCTGGCCTTCTGACCCATCCGCCCGCTCCGCTTATGCTCACCTTGGCCGCCGTCCAACAACGGCTCACTTCCCTCCGCCCATTTCTGCACCATGGCATTTTGCCTCGTCACCTGCTCCGCCACTCCCGCCTTCGTATCACCCCATCTCTCACTTGCCTCTCTCCGCTTTCTGTCGCCTCTCTCCAGCGTCAACCTCTCCTTCCTCTTCCTAGCCACTGTTGCCGTGGTTACCCTCCTCCGTGGTGCCGCCTGCTGATGTTCGCCCTCCGATTTGCACCACTGAACATCCCTACAGACCACTTCTCAGTGGCCACGGTCCGCGCCTCAGCGCCGCTGCCTCTTAGGACTGCCCCCTCTGGGGTCCAATCCATTCCGCACCACATACTCCACCCCTGGCCTGACCACCTGGCACACCTCCGCAACAAGTCCCGTCGGGAGCTCGCGCGTAGGTGGGTGCTCGAACCTGCACTTGTCGTGGGAACAGTGCCCAAGGAGGTACGGGTAGCATAGCATGTTCTTATTCCCCACTATATATCTGTTGAGGTAGGGCAGTTGGTTGATCCTTGTGTTTGCGGCTGTGCAGATGTCGGTCAGCAGAATCCTGGTGCCCAGCTTGTCAAAGTATGGCTTCATCAGTGACGTCACCATGGGGTGCGGGTCCGGGTTCTTCCCACCCTTGTTGCCAGCCACCCGCCCACCCTGCTCCTTGTTGTAATTGCTTCCGCCACCGCCAGGCTGCTGGCCGCCTCCTCCTGCTTTGTACTGGTTGGCAGCGCCATTCCGGTTTTTCGCGTCCTGGTTGCCTCCCCATTGCTGATTGTTGCTATGGCCACCCCCGCCCGCGCCCGTGCGCTGCTCAATTTTCCATCCGCCGGTCATCATTCCGTTGCCGGCACCTGGCGCAGCCTTGCTGTTCTGCTGCCACTTCCACTCCTGCGGGAAATTTGACGTGAAGGTGTTCTTCGCTTTCTTCATCTCCGCCACCACGTTGTCGAGTTCCGATTCCGGGAAGTCGGGCCTCCGCTTTTTCAATTCCCTCTCTGTCATTCTCACACTGAAGAACTGACGACAGTCGTCGAGAATCGCCCACGTGTATTCCCTACACTTCGTTGGGGTGTACATTTCCTTCAGGGCCTTCACCGTCTTCTTCCCAAAGTTCTGACACATGCTCAGAAGAGATTCGTAGACCTCGCAGTCCTCCCCAAAGAGTGTGTGGAAAAACGACGCATACGTCGCCACCATCAGCTCCATTTTGTCAAAATTCCTGGGTGGCGCCCTTGGGTCCTTGTCCGACAGAGACAGCGCCTCGGCAAGCGTCCTATTACTTTCCGTCTCTCCCCGCGCCGCATCCACCCTCACACACTCCGCCCTATCCGCTGACGAGACTGGAAGGAAAAGGAGGGGGGAGATGCCCTTCTCCGCCGTCTTGAACTCCCCCCTGCACTCCCCCGGGTTGAACTTGAGGTTGACCCATTCTGTCATTGTGTCTTTTTGCCAGTAAACTCTGTCATCTATTTTAAACCCCTCCCGCTTGGACCACGCCGCCATGCGATCCCAAAGCATGTCCCGCTGTTCGTCCTTATCCGCCGTCGTCTGCCACTCCAGTCAAATCTTCGGCAGCTGCCACCACTGCGTCACCTTTGCCCATCCACACAGCAGGTTCAGCTGGTAAGCGCTGTACACCGTCTTCTTTTCCCCTCAGCCCCTACAGCAACTTCCGCCCGCTGCTGCTGCCTTGCCAGCGGCTTAAGCGAGTCCCCGACCGCCTTTCCGAACTGCGTCGCCATGGATGCCATTGCAGCATAAGGGTCCGGCGGTGGTGGGTGTGGGGCATGTAGCGGTTGAGGAGGTGGCATGCCATCCCCCATCGTGAGCCGCAGCCTGTCGTGACGCCACTTTTTTACCGACTTGTCCATTGCCTTGACCCCAGTACAATCCAGCGCCAGGATGCTGGTGTCCTGAGTGGCTGCTTGCCCCGCCGCCAGACACCAGTCGAGAATCAGCCTCCCTTCTGCCGCCTGGACCTGGGCGCCATTTGCCGTCATCCTCCGCGTGAGCTCCTCCCTCAGCTCGAACGGCGTGTGGGGCTCCTCTGCTGCCCAGTCCGCCAACACCGTCGGCAAGTAGATGAGCCTCGGGAGCTCCTCCGTGTCGGGCCTCGATGCCGGCGCCCATAGCTGCCCCTTTGTCACTGGGTCGGCGTGAAACGCCGCGAACGGAATGCCGTCGGCAACCCAGTTGACCTTGGCCCACGTCCATGCCTTCTGGGGCTGGGGCATGACGAGGTCCGGCGGGCCATACTCATCTTCATCGCCCAAGAACCCCAAGATTTTGCCCCGCACCTCCGCTGGGCCGCCCATTGCTCCCCCAAAAAACTTTGCAACCGAGTGCAGGAGGTGCACGTGCGCCGAACCCGGCACCATGAGCCCAAAGACCACTACCCCCTGTTGCGCAATCGCCTCGTCGCGAAAGGTCGCGGCCAGGGTCTTATCCCCCCTGCCCTGCTGCTGCCACAGCAGTTCCCGTCGGAAGACGTCCTCTCGCACGCCCTCCGCGCCCAGCGCTGCCAAGGCCGCGCGCAATCCCCGCAGTGGGGCTCCTCCCATGCCCTGGGCGGGAGGGGGGCTGCTGAAAGCCATTCCCCCAGGATTGCCCCCGCCTCCCCCCATACTGTTGGTCACTCCGGCTCCCGGTGGGGTCGGGGAGGGCGGCGCTACCGCTTGACCCGCTCCGCCGCTCCCCCGCCGGTGGCGCTGTTTGCCGCGCTCCTCCCGGCGCTCCCCAGGTTGCCGCGGTCCCGTTGGCGGCCACCGTCGCCCCTACCGCAGCCGCCGCCGCCGCTGTATTGTTGTCATTGTTGCCCATCGTCGGCGGGGACGTTCGATATGCCGACGCCGATGGTGTCGTGCCCTGGCTCCGCCCATCGTTCGGGACGCCTGCATCGTCGAAGCCGCGGGCGTCCGGACCAACGTTGCCGTCCACGAGCTCGTATCCATCCCCCTCGGGCTTGTCTTCCTTGGCTTCGTCCGCCACCGAGATCACTGGGCTCGGTGATCGTGTTTGTGTGCCCTCGCCGCCCTCCGCGTTTGTCGCGGCGCCCATGGCGTTCGCGAGGAGGTTGGTGAAGGTGTTGGTCATCGTTTTTTATTTCCGCTGGGTTATTTTTCGCGTTCCTTCAAGCTTAAAACTAGACTACTGAGAAAAAAACACCTAGCGACAACTCTCCATGGTTGCCATCTCCCGAGCAGAATGGTTCGGTGAGATGGCTTGCTGTCCAAGCCGATTCGCGTGCGCCCTCGAGTGGGCGCCCTCGCCACGCCTACGAGATATCGATCGATACCAAGCCTACGAGATATCGATAGTAGAATCTCGAGACGATCGGCAACTCGCGTGCGCCCGAGTGGGCGCCCTCGCTTCGAGTAACCTTGGACCTCGTCTGTTCATCGCCACAACTGAGTCACCACGAAACACGTGTCAAATTGTCATCTGGTTTCGACCTAGGTACCTCTCTATCTATAACCTTTCTCCGAGAAAAATAACAGCTGCGCGCGCGAAGGGGGAGATAAGTAGATTCGATATTCGATCATGTTCTATCGCGCTAGGAAAGACGATACCTAATCGCGTACGATACGACATAAATTACGTCTTCTACGAAGTATTTTGTTAATGATTATGACACACCGGCAAGTCGTTTCAGACATAAATCATCGAATTTAGATAATTACGGTGTTGGTAGCCTTGTCGTTTTATGTCGCCACATTTTCAACACCTCTTTTTACTATTACGCGCTACAGATCTGCATCAGTCGTGGTGGACGAATGAGTTTTCAGAATGGAACAAAAGTGCTGAAAATATCGTACTTACTTCCCAACACGTGGGTGGGTGGGCGAACTGGACGGCACGGCGAGTGTCAAACTGCGCTTTGGACCAGGGACCTCTGCTTTGAACCCTTACTACTCCCGAAATAGCAAGCCCATGTCTTATGCGCAATGATATGGTACTATCCTGTACTACCTGCTTTGACCGCATATTCGCGTTGAATGTAATCCTCGCTCAGCTGCTCCAGAGGTGTCACAATTTTACCTGAGCTCACACAGCTTATCCTCTATCCAACTATGTCGGACCTTCGCTCTAGTTTCAAATCGACCAGTTCCACCTCTACCGGGAGTGTTTCCCACGATGAAGATGCCAGCACTCACACTCACCCGACAGAGGGTCGCAGTAGACAAAACCTCGGTGTATCATTCTCTTCCCTCGAAATACGCTTGTACAACGTCACCCTCGGCGATGCGCCGACTCCCAACGGACCTCCCGTCTCCCTCTCTTGGCAGTACGACCCTACCTCCACGGAAGAATATCAAGTGGAAGATTACGAGGAGTACCGAACCCTCGAGGCGCCGCGTCGAAACAGACGAGAGATGTGCATGCCTCCGTCGCATCGTGAAGACATTTTAATGCGCGATGAAGGATTCTCGAGGGGCGAGACCAGTGGAGCGATGAAGGAGGCAAAGCGCGTGGTGCGGCAGCGGCGGAAGACAGTCAGGCGCGTGAGTCTGGGCCTGCAGCCATTTGAGGAGGCACTCGAAACAACAAGGAGAAAGCTTTCTTTCAGGCAAAGATGCCGCGATGTTTGAGACATTTGAGTTGTTTTGTATATTAGGGACCAAAAATTGTAAAAGTAATGGCCTACTCACAGATAGTACAGGTATAATTATGCAAGTAGGAAATCTCAATTGTCTTATGATGCAAAACAAACAACATTTAGGATCGCAAATATCCCCTCCGTTGAGTCTCTCATCTTCATAAAAAACATTGCGAGGCAATCAAGTAAAGCCCAATCGCAATTACTTCATTGGGGAGATGCACCTCTGAAGACTAGCCGATTCGTATGCGCGGGCTGGAAACATACAAGGTACTACTCATGCTTAGGAAGACTTATATGCGAAAAAGGTGAGCCAGCGTGACTAGAGTTTTGCAGCCTCCTGATATCACATCATCTCAGCTTTCAATTTTCTAAGAGGTGCTAAGTTATCATTGTTTCATGGATGCATGAGCTTCGACGTATATTGGACTGTGCGCATCATACTGTGGTACCATGTTGGTGGTGCCCAGTTCCGAGGAACTCAGTATTCAATGCCAGAGATCGTCGGGTCTCAAGATGTAAATCTCTCCTTCGGATCGGCCGAGATCGACATTGTCGCAATCGACAGCGAGGAGGGTAATCGCGGGCGCGAAGACGCGCGGTTCCAGACGCCGAGAGCGGCGTCGAGGAGCCGATTGCGACGTGCCCATCCGTATGTGATAGAACAGGTACCTGTCAAGTGATGAATTATACCTATGGTTGTAGCTCTGTTGTAACTCCAGGCCATCTCATTGGTCGTTTTAATCACCTGATGGATCGCTACTTCCACTTCTTCAAGGCAATACCGATTGGATCACCACACAATATTCTTCCACTATTGTGGAAGTTAGCTCATTTGAAGCCAGTGGTTACCAATGCTTTCATGTCAGGCCTTCGATGATTTCCATCGCTTGAAGGATGAACAGATCATTAGAATTGGAAAGGTAACTCTTGACACACTCCACGCCATTGGCAATAGATCTCTCCTTTGTGCTAACCTTTGCCTCGTCGAGTGCTATGCTAAATGCCCCTATGACATTTCCGTCTAGTACCATTTTTGCGAGGCGCTTTCGAAAGGAAACGGGATCGAAAACTCTTTCCCGGTTACCAAAGGCATTGTTCCGAGATTTGTTGGACTCTAATAATTGGGAAAAGACGGCGAGGCTTCTCATCCTCTCCCATTCTTCTAAACGAAGATCGAGCTTCACGAGTTTCTTCTTCGGTGCCCCAGAATTTCCAATATCCGCTGGCGATGCTCGGCAGTTACCACAGCAAACAAATTCTCCATTTCCGATGCGAGTAAATAGCACAACAGGGGGCCGATTTCCTTCTGAATCAGCGTCACCAAGTCCAAGTAAGAGTTTTGCTGTTTTTGACCTGCCATCGTCCCAATCTTTTGGTCGGATATACCACGTCAAGACCCGCCCATCTTCGAGCCATTCGTTGGGGTATGGCATTCTCCGAGATGGTCTACTCAGATCTGGCATGTTGACGAACAAAGCAACGCCGTCTTTGAAAGCAATATACCCAGATCGTGGATTGTATTCAAGATTTGCACCTTTGGGCAAGGTATCGCCAACTAGGAGATCAATGCATTTGCCCTTGGATTTTCCCACGGTGCTCCCCGCCATTTTCTTCCATGGTGCGTCATCGTCTCTGATTGCAACGCTCAGGAAGTTGGCTGGCATCCTCAAAATGCCACTCTTATCAACATATGGCCCCCCTCCCTCTTCTGGCATGGAGACTTTATCTGGAGCATCTCTGTCCTGCAACCAGTTTTGCGAAACCACGAAGGTTTTGCCAACCACGCGTTTTGCCTTAAGGAGCTGAATTGCATCCTTTTGGTCGCTATCGAGGATTTCGAACCTCCAAGAGCTAGTTACCTGTGGAAGAACTTCTTTCATTCTGGCCGTTCCGGATCCCTCGGTCATCTGGTCCAATAATCTCGGAGGCAAAGCGCAATCCAACGCTGCGTACTCAACCTGATTCGAGGTCAGGGGTCTGGCTTCCCAATTGGAGCATTGTTGTTCCTTCGTTATGCTGTACCAAGTACCAGTTTCGTCAGGCGTTGCAAAGAACCAAGCGAAGGACGTGCCGATTTCGGATGCAAACGCTCTGCCAGAGTTGAAAGCTCTACTACCGACCGAACTTCGCGAAACGCGGAAACATTTGGAAAGCTTGCGGCCAATCGCCGAAAGTCGATGGCAACTTTGTAGCCAATCTTGATCATCTCGTCCGAGCCAAAAATAGAGCCGATAGTATTGGCCAGAATCCCTTCGTTGCCATCTATCTGTTCCGTACTGGCAAGATTGGCCCTCAGAGTCTGGTGGGTATCGACGAGATACACCCTTCCAATCACAGGAATGCATATTTGCAGCAACGCCGCGGGGTTGTCGTCTGGTCCTTCCAGTAGTGCTTCGGCATAGGCTCCGGTAGGCCTCCACTCGCAGTCGATGCCAGCAACATAGTCCAAAAAGTCACTCTTTTGCGCACCGTCCTTCTCAATCCGAGAGAACAACTCGGATACTTCTTTCGCCATCGCCCTTATGGATTCTTCCGTGTCTACGACTTCGATTTGCAGCGGTGTATCTCGCAAAAGAGAGTTGAATCGATCGAGCGTCAGTTCATTTGCAGCAACGTTGTTGTTCGATGACGACAGCAGCGACGAATTGTCACCACCACTCGGCTGCGCATTGCTTCCATTGTTCCCGGCTACCGCTCTGCGCTCGTAGCCACGTTTTCGCTCCCATGGCAACAAACTGCTCCAATCCCCATCACCGGCCCTTTCTTTCCGTGCTTCTTCCAGCAGCAACCGAAGACCGTCGTCTTCATCGTCCTCATTCATAACCTCAAAGGACGAAACTATAACGTCAAGGCTACGTTTCTGAGCCCAGTTCCCTGCCGAGTTTCGCCATCCGTTCTTTTGCATGGGATCTATGTAAATTTGGTGATGGAGAGAATCGGACGCAAGGGAAGAACAGGGGACAGTATCGTCAGGGGATTTTGTTAAATGACACGACATCGTTCAAAGAATTCGAAGCAATTTCAGTGTGGATAGTGTACTTGTATAGCGAGTGCTTTTTCGAATCCATGGAGCACGATGCTCCTCACCTACGTTTGCGGCACCTTTCACCAGAACCAATGCTCCGGGCTTGAGGTTCTTGAGCCGGTCGGTCCCGTCGTCGTAGCGCTCGCAAAAGGTCTTTCCGACGATGATCTGGACGTACATGTCTTTTCCGTCTTCTCCCGACCGCCAAAGAGGGCCCGCCATGCCACCATTGCGTGTCGTCGTAGTTAATGTTGTTGCTGTTTTTGGGAGCATTCTTGTGTCCGGAGGAGCAAAATCGGCAAAGACCAGTCGCTTGGCAATCCGTCGAACGGACGTGAGCCGTCCGATGGCGGTGACGGGGACCGGTCGGTGGGGTCGATCCCGCGGTTCCTGGTGCACTGAGGAGGATGGGGGAGCGATCTGGAAGAAGGGGTTCGGTGCGTCGCTCGACGCGGCTGCATCTCGCGGGTTCTTGGGCCCGGGGGATGGATCCTTGCTTGGTCCCGTCGTTGTCACATCGGTGGTCATTCCGCCCTCGAATCTAACGATGCTGGCGATTTTCACGTTTCGGTTCGAGGTGTTTGTTTCTAGCACGGTTTCGACCAAGCATTTTGCGTCGACGAGGCATCGATAATCGGTGTTTCCTCCCCCACCCAAGAGAAGCAGTTGGTTAATGTCGTTGGTTCCAATTGCGGTACTGCTGAAGTTGTATGGGGGCAAGAGTGAGTTGTCGAGGACGACAGCCCATGGTTTCCGCTGTTCGTCGTCGGTTCCGTGGTGGCCGTCCTCTAATGATTTGTTGTTTTTGGGAGGAACCAGCAGGGGGGGAATCCCGCCTGGTGAAAATCCGCAGAGATCCAGCACCAGTTGCGAGGGGGCCAGTTCCCAGTCTCGGCAGAAGGTCGGGTTATTACTGCCATTGATTCCACCTTGCCGTTGCTGCTGTAGGCGACCGAGTTCTTCCGAAAAAGCGCGGACGTCGACGCGTTTGGAAGAAGGAACGATGGCAACAGCGTAGACACTGCTGCCATCGCTTGATTCGCTGGCAACCGTTGCTGGACGGAAGATCAGTGTATTGATTTCGACGATCGTTGCGTTGTTTACGCCTTTGGCAGAGTAGATGGAGGCTAATTCTTCCCTCGAGTGGTTTTCCCCGAGGTTTCTGGTGACGGAAGGTATGAGGCGGCAGGTGAATGCGTTATTGTCGTTGTCGTTGTCGGTATTGTCACCGGAAATTGCATCTTGAGCATTGGATATGGAGTCAACGAACTTTTGCAGTGATGTGAAAGCAGCAGTGGCAGCAGAAGACGGAGAAGAGCCACCGTCGATCCAGTCACTTTCTGCGATTGGTATTTGCTCCGCTCGGAAATCGCTGTTTTCAGCTGCGGCCAGGATTGACGCCATCGCGGCCCCTGGTGTTGCTGCTGATCTTCCGTGTTTCCGAGAGCAACGGGAGGACGAATAATGTGCAGTTGGATGCCGGTGTTGCTGGAGGTGAAACGCCGAGCAAGAGTATTGTCGAGCGAACGCGACTACAGCTGTAATAAAACCGACTAGGGATCGAAGGTTGGGAGTAGAACTGGAAATGGCGACAACGACGGGGGATGGAGTAACAGTTTCTGCCATGCTACCGATGGTCGACATGCGAGTGCAACGGGTTTTGCTGTTCTGCTTTTTGTTGCAAGGATCGAAATCCGACGGTCACCGTTCTTGCTGTGTTGCTGTTGTATGCTTCGCCCGGCACCAAGGCATCGATCGTTTGACTCAAATAATGAACAACTGTTGTTGGTTTGACAAGCAGGTCTATGATTGATTTCCCACCGTCAGCTGAGGTCAGCTGAGGTGGTTTCCTCCACGAAAGTGATGCCGAAACGAGAGCATATCTCACGGAAACTGTAGAGGTCACTTGCAAGTGATCTCGACCGTTCGCGACCTCTAAAGATACATGCCAGTAACCTAGAGGTCACTTTCATTCCTACGTTGCCCGCAGTACAAGAGATCGGAAGAGCG
>JALLOY010000693.1:0-10431 GCA_036939835.1 Thalassiosira delicatula
AGAGAGAATGGTGTTACCAAGGCCACAGAAGGTTGGCATAAGCTGGTGGGTGCGCATCTACTACCCCATTGTTGTTATTGGGGCGGCATCATGCACTTATGGTGCGTCTGTTTGGGTCCCTGCGTTAAAATGACAGGGTCCCAGCGCTAGCGCTCACTTCGGCGCATACCCATGCCCACGGGGGTAATGAACACGCCAAAGCAAGCGCTTCTCCTGTATTGATTGACAGATGATGCAAGGATACGAACAATTGAGGGCCCTTGCACAAGATCGACGCCACTTTTTTGGCGAGGGGGTGTCATTGAAGAAATCGAAGGCCAAACAAATGGATCTGAAAGTTGGCGGTCTGTCCATTATTTGTGGAGTAGTGAATAACCCTAATATTTTTTTTAAAACCCCTACATTTGACCTGGACCCCCTACCTGTCCACATCGACAATACGACAGCTGTCGGCATAGTCATCAACAGGATTAAGTGACATCGTTCCAGGAGTATGGAAATATGATACTGTACGTTTCAAAATATTTCGCAGATTTATATGGCACGAAATTCTTTCTCGGCCCCAAGACGGAACTAGAGGTTCTAAATTAGTTTACCAGACGGGCGTGGTCAAGCCGTATCGGGTAACTATGTTAGAAGGTTCAATTCTGTCATGGGGCCAAGGAACAATTATTTTAGTGACAATTTGGCGCCATTCGCGATCAGCACACTGTGTGTTCACCGAGAGGCACTTTGCAGCATTTTGCAAAAGAGAACCAACAGGACTTGAACCTGAGATTCAAACACGGCCGTCACCGAGATTAGCCACTGCGCCTGGCATGCTCGTGGCTCTAAAGCCATTCTTTCAATATGTAATACTCCATGCCTTCTACTCCGACAAGCACTTACTGAAGGTGGAGTGGACCAGAGGTCCATATAGTGAGCCTCTGCAGGGGACTAGCAGTACGAAACTTTTTTAGAAGTCCGATTTACATGGTTTACTCTCAAGTCAAACTGACGTCGAATGTTTGGCGATAAGGTTCTAAACATGTTGGTATTATTATCAATATGTGTACTATTCGCCAAAACTATCAAACACTCGGACCTTGGGGATGGAGTAAAGCACACTATACAGAGGTACCTGCTATTACACGTGTAGCTTTTTTTAGTTCCTGCGCCGCAGGTACCTCTTGGCCACGGGCTGGGTTTTGCACATGTTGACTAAATCCATCTGATTTTGGCGCGTGGATCTTCTCCTCAGAACAAAATACAGAACAAATACATAGAATGTATTCTACCGTAATATTAAAACAACCATCCCCTTCCGCAACATCATGCCAACATCTCTCGCCGACTCCGATCACGAGGGAGACGTTTCTATCAACGCTATCTTTCCAACGACGGCCGAATGCTCCTCCCCATCTACGCCCGCACGTTCGACGCGGCTATCGTATGGCAGTCCCATCGCGACTACGAATGTGCGGAAGGCATTCCATCATGCAACACCTCCCTCTGGCTGCCGCGAACCATCGTCGAAGCGTGTTCTCAATGCCGCCGATGCCACATCGTCACGTCGCTCGGTTCCAGCGTTCGATCCGGTCGTTTCCACTGCACGCTTCGCTCCTTCCAAACGCAATCCGCCACGTGTTCCTTCGCCTACGACCATCATTACCAAAGGCAACGCGCCTCCCGCTAATTCGAAGCGTGTTCTCGATGCCGCCGTCGTCCCGTTGGCACGCCGTTCTATTCCAGCGTCCGATTCGGTCATTTCCACGCCACGCATCGCTCTGTCCAAACACAATCCACCACGTGTTCCGTCGCCTAAGACCGTCATTGCTGACGGCAATGCGCCTCCTGCTGATAGAATCATCACAACCGTCTCCATTGCAAAGTGGAGGTCGCGCCCGTCCTCGCAAAAGACGGTGACCGCAAAGAAGGCTCCGGTGTCGCGAAAAGCGTCCACGCCGGCTCCGACTCGAACGAAGAAGGTCAATACTGTTCAAAAGAACATTGCGCAATGTATCAACAACGATATATTTGCCTTCGCTCGTCCCATTCTGAATCCCGGCGAAACAGATGGGAAGAAGGACTATCCTTTGGACGAGTTCCAAAAGTGGTCGGACCAGCAGGATGAACTCATTCGTGTTCGTTTTAAGGAAGTTAGAATTAGCAAGTCAAAACGAGAGGAGCTTCTTGGTTTAGGTAGGCGTTCCGGATCTGGACCACTCGACGACGTGGATATTGATGCGGAACGTTTGCAAACAACGGATATGAAGCGATTGTCACGATATCACTTCGAGGATATCCTGGCATGCGGTGTCGGACAAGAATTCGTTGTCTTCGTCCGCCACCATCCTTCGGTGGTCAAGGGAAAGTTCAGTGGACTGCCAACGTCAATAATGAAACAACAAAAAAAGGATGGTATTGCCGGGGACACAATCACATTCGGCAAAGTGAGATACATTCGTCTCAAGGCTGCTATTACTCACGCCAAACAACATCTGGCGGCACAATCAGGGCAGTTATCCCTCCCACAATTAAAGGCATACTTCACGGCCGGCGAGGGGTTCACGCTCAAATTTCACTCTTCCAACGAGCCCGTGCCATTCTCCTGGCGAGAGATCATATCTTTGGCTGACGACGTCCTCTTCTTCGGACCGCCGCTGAACGGCAGCAGAAAATACGCCCGTGTCTTTTCGTGCAAAAGTAATTTCAATTATCTTCGGCGCACTTACCGTGAGCTCGCCAGGGAATGCTTTGGGGATGCATTCTCTTCCGGTCAATTGGCTATTGCGTTCAAAGAGCGGATGCTCCATCTCACTACTGAAAAATTCAATGCAAAAACAGAAGTTGAAGAGCTCCTAACCTTCAACGAAGGTAGGGCTTCTCAATTTTTTCGGGTTTTCGACAACCTCTGCCGAAAGAAATTTGCCGGCGTCATTGTGGGATGGAGTAACCACAACGAGAGTATTATCTCTCCAGACTTATTTGACATGTTCGTCGATCTAGCGCAACGTTTCATGCCGAGGCTATGGAGCCACATCGCCAATTTACGCAACGTGAGGGGCTATTATAAAGCAAACGACAAAAACAACGAGCAAAAGAAACGAAGAGCTGTTTTGCTGCAGATTTTTGCGCTGAAGCGAATGAGGAATTCCAAAGCATTGAAATGGTGGTCCTTAATCCAGGCCGTTGCCTATTACGGATGGGGTGTTGGGAGAAGTGCTCTTGATGCTAATAATTATTGGGGAATGTCATGCAACTCAAGCACACGTGATAGGTGTTTACTTCAGTTAACAGAAAACCTAACTGAAAAGCAAACACGATTCTTTTCTAGACAAGATTCCCTCACATTTGTTATCGACAATTATTGTGTCGGTCAAAAGTTGCGCGATCAAAGAGGAGGCGTCAGCAGTTCCCATCTCAATGGGACAAACCAAATGGCGCACCGTGTTCGACCATTCGAAGACCTCGAACATGATGACTACTACGTTGCTTTGATCTACTCGCATGATCAAGATTACATCTCGCCAAGATACATGCGTGAATATGAACAACGCCAATTCATATCACGTGCCGATCTCTTCCAAAAACACAAGACGATGCCCGAGCCGGAAGCACCATGCAAAAAAGGAGACAGAACGCGTGCATACATGCACCTGATGGAGCAGTCCAAATGGATAGGTCACATTCGTCGTGTGTTCTGTTCCAATACAGAAATGGAAGAGGCACGAGACAAGTTTCTTCCTGGGAAATTTGATAAAACGCGTATAGATGATTTCAAGGAAACTTGCCTTAGTGAAAACATGGATTCCTTCTTCAAAGAAGTATCCGAGTTCCAGAGAGACTCGGTTCGCCTATGGAATCCACATGCAGACGAGGTCACGGAGTCGAATTACATGGGCACGGTCGGTATTGACGAAGCTGCATCCAAGGAATGTGCTGCGTTGGGATTAGACTTGTCCCTCAAAGGAGGAATTATGAAGTCAATGAAATCATCCAACAAATCGGAAGACGATGATGGCGACGGCGAGTTAGTAAACATGATGTGGAAATTAACACGAGATTACGAAGCAAAGCGCATTGCACTGTACGGCGACGTTAAGACATGTGACAACGTTGACAAAGCAACAAACGACATAAGTGACAGACCATTGTCGTTCAAAGAGCTGAGCAAGCAGGCGGACGAATTTGCCCAAGCGTTGGCTCAATTCATCATTCTACCAGGAGATTGGCATGCCGGTCTCACCATGCTCCAATCGATCTTCACAATCGGTTGGGAAGGACTCCTTCACCCATTGAAGTCTAAACTGAAGTGGAACCGTCTCGGAGAGGATGTTAGGGACAGCTACTATGCGAGCTCTCGCCTCATAAAGTTTGTCCAAGAGGAGTTATTGACCATTCTCCTGCAGACATTCATTTCTGAAAACCTAATCGATCTTACAAATACATTCGGACGAATAATTGCAGACACCAGTGATGAAAACTTCGTTTGCTTTGTTGCCCGGGAATTTGCCAACTGGTTAGAGGGACTTTGTGATTGTGACGACGACTGGATGAAATCGTGTGCAATTTTCATAAAAATGTGTCATGACTTTTTCAATTTTGTGGATGCTTACCGAGCGGGCGATGCGATTGGAGTGGAGATGGGATATCAGAAGTTTGTCACGGTGTGGAGAGTACTCGGACAACACCGCTACCTAGAGAGACACTGGCGACAACAGGAGCAGCTGTTTGCAAAGATACCTTACTCCGTTTTAGAAGAGATACGACGGAATAGGTTTGTTGCGAAGTACCCAGGAAATACTGGGAAGGGCAAGATTGCAATGGACGAGGCGTTGGAGTTGGCCAATAGATTCTTTGCACAGTTTCCAAAGGTCCGCACACTTGAAGCCTTTGCTCGACAAGGGAACTATATTGGGTTAGCGATCATGTGCAAGCGACTTGTCCTTTGCATTAACACAATGCGGGACGTGGACGAGGATCACGTTTATCGGTCTGGGATTCACCCTAAGGCAATTGCTGAACGTACCTTGCTATATGAGGTATTCGCTTTGCTCGAGACTAGCGGGGTCCGAATTGGACGAACCTTCACACGCAACCAATTGTGGGATGCCAAACCAACCACAGATCTCACGAACTCAAAACTCCAACGAAACATGAAAGAGTACACCAATGACGAGGCGTTCCGTTTGTTAAGCAGCGTTGGTCAAATCTTTGAAGAGATTGTTTCTCCTATCAACAAAGACAGAGATAATGAAAATGAAAATGAAGAAAATGTATCGGACTCCGCCCACGCTGCTCTTACGCAGATTGAGGAGGAAAGGTACAGTCAACCAATGGATGATGATGCTCGACGGATGACCATCCCCATCATCGATCCGGTTAGTTGCGAGACGGCAGAATCCGTGGATGACACCATCGAAAATGAAAACGACGGCGGAAACAACAACAAACACGGGACTGAAAAGTTGGTGGAAGGTAATAAGCCAAAAAAGAAGGGGAAAACGGGGAGCAGGAAAGGTCAGTCGGATTCTTTGGGGTATAATAAGTACCTTATAATCAACCCATGGAAAGTCGGAGCAGAGAAGTTAGCCGAGGACGAAGTTGAAAAGAATCGATTAAGAAAAATTCGACGAAGAACAAGGACCAGGGCCAAGAATAGAGCGGTGATGCAACGTATGGCGAAAGAGGAAGAAAATGGGACGACATATGTTGAGAAAGACGAATTGAATTGCCGTTTGCCCACGTGGTCAACAACCGCCCAGGAGAATTTCACTCACTTTTACGACACCGACGATGCTGAGTAGATGCTCGTTAATTTATCATGGGATGGGGTACTGCCAGTTGGGGCGGGAAGGATGCAGATTGATTCCTAACCATCTGTTGTCCAGCTTGTAATGTAATTTAGTTCCGTTCTTGACCAGAATCCAAATGAGATCAGTCCCAAACCTGCTCTGGTGAGGGACCAGGCTTGCCTTTCGAGCCGTGATGAATTTTGCAGCAATGAGCTGCAACAAGAAAGCCTCGACATTGTATTTTTTCACAGTTGACTCTCCCTTATCAAAAATAGCATTGACCCACTCTGTTTGCTTCCACAGCAATCCAAACAGATTATCGACAGTGGCCTTAACTGGGAGGGTGTCTCTGACAAAATCCAACCACTGATAAACGGCTTCTTTTCTCACTGGCAAGAATTGACCGTGCCATTTACCAGTGCAAATTGGACAAGCGCTACCACAAAACCGTACAACGGGCGGAACATCCGTCATCCTCCCATTCGCAAAGTAATACATAAGGCGTCGGTGCTGACAGCCAAGGTCAAGGCAGAACATGCTTATGACGTCATGAATATCTTCCAACTCCGAATCCCGAAACTGTCTNCTTCGCTCCTTCCAAACGCAATCCGCCACGTGTTCCTTCGCCTACGACCATCATTGCTGAAGGCAATGCGCCTCCCGCTGATTCGAAGCGTGTTTCCACTCACCACAGAACAGCGAAGAGAGAGGACAAGAAAGTTGGCGCGAGAAAGGAAGGCGAGGCAACGGGCGCGCCAGCCCGAAAATAAACGGATCGAAGAGAGAGCCAAGATGCGGGCAGCCATGGCGAAGAAGCGGCGTGAAGCGCCAGAAAAAGAAAAGGCCGCAGTTCGGGCTAAAGCACGTTTAGCAATGAAACTTTACAGAAAGAGTCTGCTGCCAGAAGAATACCAGCTTTTGCTGCATGAAGAGCGGGAGAGGAAGATGAAAAAGAAGATTCTGCTCCCAGAAGAATACCAAAAAATTTTGGCTCAAAAGCGGCTTCGGCGCAGAGGGGCAAAGGCGAAGAATGATAGCTTGGCTGAGAACCATGCGATTGTGACGTGTAGACGCAGGGAAGTTGCGACCGGGCTTGGTGAGGTTGTAAGCAGACCCTATGACACCGAGTTCAGAGACGGAGAGAGGAGCAGACCCGAGGGAGTTGTGATTAGGCCCTGTGACGTTGTAAGCAGTTCTGATATTGAGCACAAAGATAGAGGCAGCGAGAGGAGCAGACATGAGGAAGTTGTGAACGGGCTCAGTGAATTTTTGAGCAGACCTGATGATATGGAGCACAATGGCAGAGATAGAGAAAAGATAGGACCAAAGGAGTTTGTGACAAGACCCAATGATACTGAGCATGGACACAGAAAGAGAAATGACAGTAAGGAAGACGAACTGGATGCGATGATCTGCGCTTTTCTACTGGATGATGACATGCAATCATGTAGTGTCTGGGAAAGAGTGTTTAATTAGAGAGTGATTGTACAGAATAATTATTATGTGAAAATTATCAAGAGCTTTTCTAGCTATTACTCAGGTCTGGCATGATCCAATGATGAGGTCCATACTATTCGCCTTCAGTGGCAGCATATAGAATCATGAATGACTACTACTCTCTCGGAACTGGATGCAACTTCGAGTCTCGTCATACCAGAAGAACCGTGTAGGGAAAGGAAGTTTGAGAAGCAGATGATAATAGAACAAATGAAGGAGTGTGCTAGGTGTTAGAGAAAAGTTGTTTTGAAAAGAATGGTGTTTTGAATCTTTGGCGTGCGCGTTTGAAAATAGAAGATTTGCAAGAAAGATTAATTTCATCTGTTATTCCTCTGATAGAGATGCCTCGAGGCCCACATTGTGGTCAGGCAACATTGTCGAAACAGATGCTGATACCACTGCCGCGTCCCAACGTCGGCCCATGGTATTCTCCCTTGTGAGGTTCTGATGCCGCATTTTTGCTCGTGCCGCTGTGTTGCCTCGCGACAAATACCTTTGTAAATTCACAAGAACTTTGGCGTTCCCTTCCTCAGAAGGCCATACCAAAGGCGGAAAAAACAAACTCTTTGCCGCGGCCATCACCGACTATCAAAACCCTATAGCGCCGTCGCTGCTGCAGTCGTCGCAACGTCCGACGACGCAATGGGCGTGGCGTTATCGATTGTTTCATATCTCCTGCCGACTAGGTTGATTCTTGGTGCAGCTCCTGCCTGACTGTCTCCTTTTTCCACAATGGCTAGATAAATGGATGGCTGTTGCTTGCTTGGCTACGGAACAATCCGTTGCGCCAAACCTTTGCAGCCGTCCGGAAAATTCTCGCTCGCCAATGCCAATGCCAATGTCAATGTACGTGCACTATTTCCATCGATCGCAAGACTTCTCGCCGATGTACCTCATGGCTACTATGCCTAGGAAGAAGTAAGCCCCGAGAATAATTGGCATTCGGTCATTTGTAGCATTTTTACTTCAGGATGCTCATCCATGGACTGCAAAACGAATTGAACCAACTCCAACAGCTCGTTCGTCACATTTTTCTTCCGCAATCGGCTCATCCTGCAGCGCAGGTTGAATGTTGCCGGATGGAGTTCGGGTCTATTGGGGTGCTCACGAACGGTGTCTGCCGCCAACACGTCTATGCCCAGACCCCGAAGGACGACGGCGCCCTTGTCGTCAAGGGCTACATTTGAGCGAGGTCTACATTTATGCAATTCATTTTAACTGCAAAGAGCAGTGCAGGTAGAAATTTGGGACGGGGACCTGTTGGCGCTGTCGGCAGCGTTCCTGTACGGTCTGAACGACGTCCTCGCCGAGTACTTCGTCAAGGCCGATGGTACGCGGGGCGACGACGCATCGTCGACGTCGGAGTACCTGGGCATGATGGGAATCTTCGGCGTGGCGTTCAGTTTCTGCGTGCAGGCGCCCCTGTTGGAGGGGGATCGGGTGCGGGAGTTGGTAGCTGATCTGTTCGAAGGGGTCGCTGACGACGCCGACTCAACTTTCGATCGCGATGGCAGTGGAGAAGACGCTTTCGCCCACGCCTCGATGACGGGAGTGGTTTTTCTCCTGCTGTGCTTCGTTGTCATGTTGAGCTTTTTCTACACGGCGGTCATGTCGTTCCTGGCCGCCAACAATGCGACAATATTGAATCTGTTGTTGCAATCCTGGTGAGTGTTGCAATATTGAACTGGCCAAGCATTAAACTTTTGCGAAGAGGCGGGCGGCGAGGGAACCCTTTCGCAGGGTTTTGTTATAGCATTTTCGTCCTACCTTTGTTGTGAGCAGATTATGCCAGAATTAATTTGAATGCCTACTGGGTAGAGAAGTCATGCCGTGCTGCGCAGAATGGGAAGGCACGAGAGACCAAAGACTAACTTATTTGGAGATGGCGCCCGCCGTTATCTACAAAAGCCTACTCGACCACATGCATTGTCTCTTCCATATCTCTTCCGCTCCTCGCCGCTAATCATTATACGCACTCTCGCCTCCTGCTACCCATCAATCTAACAACAGTCCGCTCTGGGCCGTGGTCCTGACCATGCTCAAGAAATCGTTGTTCGAGGAAAGGAACGGCACGGGCCGAGGGGCGGTCCTGCCCCCGACCGTATTCTTCGTGTCGCTCGGGATGGTCGTGGTGGGGATGTTCCTGTACGAGAGCGGCGGTGACGGTTCCGGGAACGGGAGGAGGGACAGTGACGACAGCAGCACGGTGGGTACGGGACAAGACGGTGATGGCGAAAGGGCCGAGCGGCGTTCCTCGCGCCTCGACAACGAATTTTGATCGTGATCGCGCCCGACGGAGGAGGAGGGCGGAGCGAATGAAAAAATCCGAGGACTTTTCAAGGTACTCTAAGATCCGGCCACGGATAGGAAAACAATACCAGCCGCTTTTCACTACCACAAATTTGCTGGTTATTGGTCCAATTAGAGCCGGGTAATTTTGGCAAGTTAAAACTCTATGTAGGGCCGAGACACATGGCTGCCTCCCTTCATCTTATCATTCGGTGCCCTTACTTACTCATCAAATAATCTACAAGTATGGGACGAAGCCCGCTCAACAGATCCGCGACACGAGAATGAAATCACACGGTTTGACTATGGCGGCCCGGCCAGATGTCAGAGAAATAGCAGTGTAATTCCTTCACCTTGTGTTTGCTACAGACTAATTTCCAGCCGTAAGGTACACTATAAACCGTATCATCCACATCAAATCATCACCATGACAAAGATGCGGATGATGATAAAAATTGCAACATCTTGACTTGTATGTGAGATGTGATAAATTGCGAACGTAGAATCGTGACTCGATGCATACAAAACAATGAATGGTAGACGATAATTTCGACATTTATTTCCAAGGCCTTACAATCTATGACTTTAATTATGTATGAATACTCGTAGTACCACAAAACACAACGCGCGGCTCTGCCTACTAAATTGACCGGTCGGACTCGTTCAGAGGCTGTCCCTTGTTGCTCATCTTCCTCGACCTGTTCTTGCTCGGGGAGGAGTTTGCCTTGATCGGCTCCCCCGGAGTCGGAAAGTTGCCGTTGCCGCCTCCCTTCCTGTCCTTCTTCTTGCCCCCGAAGAAGCCGCCGAAGATTCCCTTCTTCTTCTTCTTCTTCTTCTTCTTCTTCTTCTTCTTCTTCTTCTTCTTCTT
>JALLOY010000694.1:0-10143 GCA_036939835.1 Thalassiosira delicatula
CTCCAAAAATACCGGCTTACTTGAGCATACCATGCTTGCGGCCAATATCCCTCCTCGCCCAGCGGACATCATCACCCCTGCGATGGTTCAAACTCCCGCGCACGACATCGCACCCGTACTACCTGCGTTGCAAGAATCGGATGACGGGTTGCGCGTGAACGCCTGTTCTCCAGCATTGATGGTTCTGGACATCCCACTGGACCCTGTGATCAAAGGGAGCTTTGACATCTTTGATAACACAGGCGCGGTGGATCCAATAAACCACCAAGGTCCCGTGTAAAAAGCAGTAGTAGAGGCGCTGCAGCAGGCGGCAATTGAGGCAAATTTTGATAATTTCCCCATTTTTCTAACAGCTCAGCCAACAGGAATCATGATATTCGTGATCTGAACAGGGCTGTGGCCCTAAATGCCCGTCCTGCTGTTATCCTATCACAAATATATTGCACCAAACAGCAATCAACGGCCGCCAGCAGAAGCATCAGCGGCGACAGCAGGGAATCAGAGACTTTGACAGCATGCGGAGAGTGTTGATGGGCGCCAACAACAGCACCAAAGACAAGGAGGACAACAGCAGCACCGATTCCATCAATGACGATGCGGATGCTGGTGTCAACGCCACTGTTGATAAGAGCATCAAGGGCAAGGATGGGCCGCATATGTCTGAAGAAAAAAACAATAAATCTCCTCTTGACACAAGCAGCGGATTCCATCAATGACGACGCGGATGCTGGTGCCAACGCCACTGTTGATAAGAGCATCAAGGGCGAGGATGGCCCGCATATGCCCGAAGAAAAAAACAATAAATCTCCTCTTGACACAAGCAACGGCAACGGCCAGAGAGTCTAGGCGTCGAGGGCAGGGAATGTCGATATGCGGATGCTCAGAGAGGTCACAAGAATGATAACTTCCTTGTGTCCTGCAATAACTACAAGGAGAGTCACAATGCCGACAAAAAGGAGAGCACAGGGGACAACGGAAGAAAGAACAAGCAACAATCAACCAGACTTTGCAATTAGCGGCGGCGACAGCAGGGGATCATTTACGTTGAGGGAAAGGGTAGGGAGAACTGACTGCCGGACGCCAAAGTCATTAAGAATGACAGCAAGGAGGATGTCTGCATCATGTCTGGCAACTAGGAATTGGAGAGCAAGGACAAGGATAGTGGCAACGATGCCAAGATCCTGGGGGGGAAGAGCAAATTGACGACATTCTTGACGACAAAATCGAGCGATTCCACGGACGAATGGCATTATCCCCAAGAGTGTGTATTTGCCATGACAAAAGTAAACATTTAGAAAGATAATTTGTAATTATGGATTGCTGAGTATACTTTATTTTGTATCGGAAGGACAAATCATAGGCAAAAGGGGACAATTTTGACGCTACGGATCGGTAGATTTGGTCTCCAGAGATGAGTTTGCATTTAATTTTGGAATGCAGGGTACCAAATGAAAGTTAAGGCCAAGCTAAACATTAAGTAGAGCTTGGAATATTGATAGGAACACCGAAAGTGGGGTCTCTACAACCAGTTAGTCGGGCAAAAACAAGTACTGAGGGTGAGTACTCGTTTTCGATGACTGTGAGTCTTGGGTGCAACAGCAGTAATGATACAATATGCGGCAGTGAGCTACTTCTAAGAACAAATTTGCTGCTGAACTTCCCTATGGTACTCCATCTAATCCAATGCATCGAGATTGCAAGACATGATCATCATATTGCTCTCATGAAATCTAGTCTCCCCTCACTTTTCGAACCAACAAGCTGCGCTGCCATGATTTTAAAAATTAGCAGTGTGCCAGACCAAATTCTCCGTGGTAGCTGCAGAAACTATGGTCGCTGACAGCGATTTCGACACGACTTTTCCCATCTCCACATTATGCGAGAATAACCAAGGACAGGGAGTTTCGTGACAGTGACAGGGATGGAATGTAGATTAACACTTTTTCGGCCTAAATCCTTTAAGTTAATAAGGAAGCTACGATCGCGTCTACACCGGCAATCCGTACTCGTCAACCTTTTGCCCACCGCCCGCGGCTACCGGCACCTTCGACCCCGGAACCCCCGTCGGCGTCGGCGGCAACGACGTCGGCGCCGGCTGCATGTAGCTCGGCACGGCGTCCGTCTCCCCCAGCTCGTCCTCGAACTCGTCCTCCAGCATGTCCAGCTCGGCCTCCAGATCGGCCTCGTTTATGTCGTCCGGCGTGGCGAAGTTCTGGGCCAGCGCCTCGTTGATCTCCTGGAACTCGTCCATGAGCTCGGCCATGTCGTCAGCGAGTTCGTCCACGTCGTCGATCTTGAGCTCGTTCTTGATCACGTTCTTGAGCTCGGTGTTGGCGGCCTTCATGGCCGAGACGGTGGCCACCGAGGCCTTGGCCGATTCGATTCCGAATTGGGCCTGGTCGATGTTGAACTGCTGCCCGGCGAGCTGATCGCGCTGGTTCTCGTACATTCGCTTTCGTTTCAGGACTTCCATGGCGCGTTTTTGGAGGTTCTTTTTCGCTCCGGGATTTTTGGTCGTTTTGAGCTTATCGCGGTATCCCTTGAGCTCTTTGTCGAGCTGGGCGATTTTTACTGCGATGGGGAGCGCGTTCCGGTTATATGTTCATGGTTGTTGTATATATTGAATTCCGTAGAATGGAATGTGTTAATTGCATGTTTTTCATCGGACGCGAATAGCGAAGGCATCTGCCGCAACACACGTGAAAGCTGCGCAGTCAAATGAAAAACCACTCTCACTCAAACTCAAACACAATGGTGTTTGTAAATCATCACCACGAGTGTGGCGAGCGCGATGTTTTACGCACGAGGTTCACGTGCTCATGCGCGCCAATTTCGAGACTTTGTAAATAAACTGCGCTAGCGTCACATGAATCGCAATGTGTTATGGCACCATCTTGCACTCACCATCCATGGAATCCATCTGGCCGCCCACGCCGGACGATGCATCCCCCAGAGAGGGCGCCGGCTTTCCGGGCGCTTTCTTCCTCCCGAATACCCGGTTCATCGGGTCCGTTGCTGATTAAAGAAAGGGGAGAACTTAACGCGATGCCGTTGCGTGCGGTTTGCCAACACGCTCTTCTTGATTTTTGCGCGTCTGCTTTTCGAGCAGACAATTTTTCGAGAAAGAGAGAGGGAGAAGCGCAGAGCACGAATGTCAGGACGTGGAATATTCGAAACGAACACTACTTCGGCATCGCCTCGATCGCCTCCCGCCGGCCGCAAACGTTCGGAAATCTGCTCACACAACTAGAATAGCGGAAATATCCTTGGCCGGCTACCGACGCCTAACGCCAACGTTCATACGCGGATACACTGTACTATTGGATACGGACGTCAAATTCTGCCACTGCCACCGCCCCAAACACGAGAAAGAATCTCCCATCTCAACAGTTTTTGTTATGCTGGCACCTTGCTGGCATCGAGGCAATAATCTTCAGTCCATACCTTCAGTTTTAGTTGTTGCTTTGTGCTGCTAGCGGCGCCGCGTTCCGTCTTCCCCTCGCTCAGCGTTGCCTTTCTTTGTCTCTTTGACTTTGGCGGCTCTCTATTGGCTTTCGGCGTCTCCTTTGTGTATTTTCTGCTATTTTCTGATTGCATGCTGGCTGATTCCCATTTTCAGTCGTGGATCAGATTATGGTTGATCTAGACGCCTAATTGGGACTCCTTATCTCTCCATTCAGATGGGACTTTCGCCGCGCATCCTCGATCTTCGATGGCAAATCTCACGGCGGCATCAAAAACTGCCATCGCATCACATCGCATCGGCATCTCCAGCTCTTCATCGACGACCTCCTACAACGACGCCCCCCCACCCTCCCTTAACCCATACTACTCTTTAAACCAAAACAAAGGAACAACCATGCCGCTCGAATCCTGCATGATCCTCCTGGACAACTCCGAATTCATGCGCAACGGGGACTACATCCCCACGCGCATGGAGGCCCAGAGCGACGCCGCCAACATGATCGTCAACCAGAAGACCGGATCCAACCCCGAGTCCACCGTCGGGGTCATCGCCATGTCCTCCTCCGGCCCGTCCTCGGGGGCCGAGCTCCTCGTCTCACCCACCGACGACCTCGGGAAGATACTGAGCGCGCTGCACGGCAATTCGCTGTCGGGGGAGATGAGCGTCCGGGGGAAGGACGCCGTGGACGTCGCCGCGTCGGTCCAGGTCGCGGCGTTGGCGCTGAAGCATCGTCGCAACAAGAACGGATCGCAGCGCATCGTGCTCTTCGTGGGATCGCCCCTGCGCTGCGCGGACCGACGATCGTTCGTCAAGGCCGGGAAGCAATTGAAGAAGAACAACGTTTTCATCGACGTGATCGCGCTGGGGGAACTGGAGGAGAACGAACCGAAGCTGAGGGAGTTGGTGGACGCGGCGAACGGTACCGCCAATGCCGCCGCGGTGGCGGGAGAGGACGCACCGGCGCCGGAGAGGACGTGTCACCTCGTGACCATTCCCGCGGGGGTGCTCCCGAGCGACGTCCTCGTGACGAGTCCCATCCTGCGGGGGGACGGAGGAGGAGGAGGAGGGGGGGGCGGAGGCTCCGCGGGAGTCGGGGGCGCGGCCGGCGGCGGCGGGGGAGCGGACGGATTCGCCGACTTCGGCGGGGTGGATCCCAGCATGGATCCCAAGCTTGCCATGGCACTGCACGTGAGTATGGAGGAGAGACTGACGAGGCAGGAATGTGTCGTGGCTGCTTCCTCCTTGTCCGATGCAGTGGCGCCAGTCCCCGAGGCAAAGTGGACAAATCACTAGGACGCACTGCTGCAGCAGGTGCTGGCCATGTTGATGGCGGAGGGAGGTAGAGCGTCAGAGGAGGGGACAGACAACACAGGGGAGGAGGACGCGGCAGTGATGGACACGGAGAGCGGGGACGATGACGACGCCGTCATGCAAATGGTGTTGGTCATGTCGATGCAGGAGGAGGAGCAGGAAAAGAACGCGGAGGGGGACCAGCAGCCAAACACATAGTAATCAGCTCTACACATTGGAACAAAAAGACTGATCGACGCAAGGGACTCCTGAAACGAGCGGGTGAGAGGGGATGCTTTGGAGCGCGCGCCAGAAACGTGATTGTCATCAGGTTGTTGATGGACTTGGCATTGTGGGATGGCATGGCTTTCTTTCTGGGGCTGACAGGAGGGTTGGCAGGACAGCTTGTGTTGCCTGCAGGGAGAACAAGTCCAACAGGGGGGGGGGTGCTGTTGTTGTTGTCTCAGGTGTCATCACCATGAACAGAAGAGAATTTTCTTTCTTTGTTAATTGAAAAATTGAAATTAAATTCAAAGTTACAAACTAATTCAGCGTGTTCTGATTTNAGCCTTGGCATGAAATGAGGCGCTAAGTTGACAAACATGTCAAATGTTGCTGGGGAAACAATACTCTGGTTGTGGTTACTCCAATCCACAATGGTCCCGGCAAAACCTCCTACGACATAGGTTATCAAATACCTGAAAGAATTGGTCTGTCTTCTCTCATTTGTTGGAGGTAAGGAGATTTTCCATATTCTTACTGGCGTTCACCTTTTCAGTTACGACGCGTAGCATCCTCTCTTTGAATGCTAGAGCCAATTGACCCGAAGAGAATGTGTCACCGACGCATTCCCTGGCAAGCTTGTGGTATGTCCGCCGTAGGTAATCGTAGTCCGTCTTCGAACTAAAGACTTGTGCATGCTTTCTGCTGCCATTAAGTGGTGGACCAAAGAAGACTACGTCCTCCGCCATTGAAATGACCTCACGCCAAGAGAATGGTACTGGCTCTTTGGAGGAGTGAAACTTTAGAGTGAAGCATTTGCCTGAGTTGAAGTAGGTTTTTAGTTGAACAAGGGAGGGCTGACCAGATTGTGCAGACAAATATTGTTTTGTATGTGTGATGGCTGCCTTGAAATGAATGTATTTCACATTTCCAAACGTTATTGTATCCCCCGCAATACCATTTTTTTGTTCTTTCATCAATGATATTGGTATACCGCTGAACTTACCATCAACTACCAAATCATGATGGCGGATGAAGACAACAAATGCTTGGCCCACGCTACAGCCTAAGATGTCCTTGGAATGATAAAGGGACAATTGCTTCATGTTCGTGGTTTGCAATTGCTCCACTTTGTGATCCACATCGTCAAGAGGGCCGGATCCGGAACGCCAACCAAGACCAAGACTCTCCTCTTATTTTGCCTTTGACATTCTTACTTCCTTAAACCGGATGTGAATGAGTTTGTCCTGCTGGTCTGATCATTACTGTAAGTTGTCTGCAGGATGAAGCTTCTTCCCATGATTGCTTTTGCCCTGGTTGAGAATAGGACGGGCGAAGGCAAATATATCATTGTTGATACATTGAGATATGTTCTTTTGAACAGTATTCATCTTCTTTGTTTGCTTGAGGGTGGGTTTGCTGGGTTTGATGGCAACCGTTGCCTTCTTTGCGGGTCCCTTCTTTCATGTGACCAAATTAATGGACGTGCGCGATCTCCACTTGGCACGAGAGACAGATATGATTGTTGATACGTTGTCAGAGATACGGACGATGGGGGGCGCGTTATCATTGCCATCAGCAATGACGGTTGTAGGCGACGGAACGCGTGGCAGATTGCGTTTGGAAGGAGCGGACATTGGCAAGGAAACAACCAGATCAAAGGCCACAACAGAACGGCGTGCCAACGATTCATTGACTGCGTTGAGCACGTGGTTTGGAGGACATTTGAGGCCGCCAGTGGCGGGCGTTGTGGGGGAGGAACAATCGGTCATCGTCAGGAAGATGACGTTGATGGCATTAATCTTGGCGTCTCCCTTGTGACCGGAGTTGTTGAGAGATGAAGGCATAATGTCGGGGGAGGGGGTGGTTGTTGTGTATTATTGCGATAGAATACGGTGAAAATAATAGAAATATTTGTTTCGAGAAAAAGATCTACGTGCCAAAAATCAAATAAAATTAATCTACATGTACGTAGACCAACCCGAGGCAAAGAGGTCCCTGCGGCACAGGCACTAAGTAGTGTACGTGTTCCAGCTCAGGGACCTCTGTATTGTGGGAACAAGAGAACCGTTGCCTTTGTGCGTTGATTCTAATCCACAATAGGACGAAGTTAAGTTTTGTTTTACACGACAAATTTATTCCATAAACGAGACTTATATATAAGAATTAGGGTTATATCAAGGGTTATTAAATGATCCCCGATCTTTTGTTCCAGCGCTTAGATATCTATCTCCAACGGGTGAGGAGATCCAGCAACAAACTGGTCCTACACTGATTGGCGATCTTAGGCGATAACAATAATTCTGATTATCAGTGAAAGTCAGATTACTGTAAAACATTGGATAATTGGATGTCATTATTGGTCGGATTGGTAAGATTGGTTGGATATTCGGATTGATTATCGGACAAATAGTTGGATTGGTCTGATAAATCGGATCTGATTATTTTCAAAAATGAGCAATAATCTGCAAAAGTTGGACCCTTCTAAGTACGTGCATAGTACAAGTCTGGATTGTAAGTCGTCACCTGTGAGGAAAATGAATCCAGTGACAGTGGCAGCCAAGAATAGCAACACCACTCACACCCAGGAAGCAGCCAATACAGACGGTCCCAAAGATGGGCGCATACCAAGGTGAAGAACAGCAGGAGCGGTCGTCAACGGCGGCGGCGTTTCTGCGCAATCGTTGCAGGCGGGTGGTCAAAGCATTGAGACTGCACTTGCTGCGGCCGCTGATCAAGGAAATAGTCTCCGCGGCCGATGACGGCGACAATGATGAAGACCTGGTAATTTTCGTAGGCAGGAAGGGAGGGGTGGGAAAAACGTCCATCAGCTCCGTGCTGGCGGTGGAGCTTGCCTCCTCAACGGACGCCGATTGTTTCCACAGATCCAGTCCCCTCATGTGGAGGCTGACAGGCGAGCTGGACAATCAGGGGATCAGCGTCGCGGACCTCGTGGTCAATCAGTGCGTCGGCGGCGACGGGGGGGGGGCACAAGTGCGACAGAGGAGGACGGCAACGAGGTCCCAGAGGCGATGAAGACTTTGGCGGGGTGGATCCCAGCATGGATCCCGAGCTCGCCATGGCACTGCGCGTGAGCATGGAGGAGGAACGGGCGAGGCAGGAACGCGTCGCGGCGGCGTCCTCCTCCTCCGGCGGCGATGGTGAGGGGGGCGCGGCGGCGGGGGGTGATCAGCCCGCTGCCGCGGCGGCCGATGCGGAGCCTATGACGGATGCGGCGGCGCCGGTCCCCGAGGCGGAGGGGATGAACTACGAGGACGCGCTGCTGCAGCAGGCGCTGGCCATGTCCATGGCGGAGGGCGCCGGAGCGGCGGAGGAGGGGGTGGACGGCATCGGGGAGGAGGGCGCAGCGGCAATGGATACGGAGGGCGGGGACGACGACGACGACGACGCCGCCATGCAAATGGCATTGGCCATGTCAATGCAGGGAGAGGAGGAGGAGAAGACCGCGGAGGGGGGTCAGCAGTTCCAGGACCCGGCGTTCGTCAACCAGGTATGTTATCTCCGAATGTTTCCATGACGATTTATCGCTCGCACGGCAACGGCTTAGTCCCATCTCTCTGTTCGTCCCGATTTAGCTGTTGGGTTCCTTGCCCGGAGTGAATCCCGACGATCCGGCCATTCAGGAGGCGTTGCGAAAAGCCAACGAGGACGCAGGCAAATCGGACAAGAATGAGGATGGCAAGAAGGACGAATAAGACGCAGATTTTCGATTGAGAGAATCTCCAACATAGGCACTATCAGGTTTACTGGGGGTCGGCGAGAATCTTGGCTCGAGTTCATGACCTCCTTGAGTCAACGATCCGCCACACGACTTCGACTTCCACAAGTCGCGTGAGTTGGGATTTGCCAGAAAAGCATAGAAAACTACTTACAATAAGAACAAAATACTGTCCACACTGATTGATCTGCATCGTTTTTGTCAACTGCCCGGTCTTGTGTCATAACTAGCGGTTATCGCAGGAGTGAAATACTACTTTTGATTGATTGAGGCGTAGGTAGCTGCGACCTTCATATAAGCCCTTTAGTTGACAATCCGTCATGCGACCTCAACTTACACGAGTCGCGTGAGGTCGAATTTGCTAGAGAAAAGCACAGAAAACTATGTACAATAAGAACGAAACACTGCCCACACCCATTATCATGCATCATTTTTGTCAACTTCTTGGTCTAGTGCGTCATACCTAGCTGCGTACCGCAGAAGTGAAATACTACTTTTGATTGTTTATGGCGAACCTGTGACCTTCATGTCAGAGAATGTTTGGTGGGTTGAGCCGTGTGCCTGTATGGTACAGATGCAAAATTGGCCATCTGAAGTACGGCAACTTTTTTGGCAATCTAGCTCCCCGAGGTGCAGTGGTACATTCACCAAAGCCTGTGTGTTGCACCTCCCCCGCACAATTGCAACTCCTATTTCTTGCTTGTATTGTTATAGCATGATTGGGAAGACGTCACATTTCCAATCCGTGCTGACCAACGTAGGTTCCATTGTTCCTTCCCGATCCCTGCTGCTTCCGTGGGCAACGGGTTGCAAATGATTCTGCCAAAGCCTCTGCCTGTTTTCCTCAAACCCTCCTGCATAGAACAGTGCCAATTGTCCAATGACATCCCCAGCGCCCTCCCTGATAACATCCGTTGCAAAGAGTCCCCAAGCTTCTTGGATTTCCAACCCTACTCTGTCACATTCTCTCTAATCCTATGATCTACCATGTTCAAGGGTTCATAGTTGTATGAAGGATGCCTTCAACTCCAGGGAAGAGTCAGCGCGATTCATCACCTGCCAAACTGACGGTAAGTTCAGTACATACAGGTCCAACATAATAGCATAGTATATGTGTAGTGGGTGTAGTTGGAGTTATGTGACTCTCTCACTCTCACACCTTGTCTGACAGAAAATTTGCCATGTACTGCACCAAATATGTTCATCCCAGTATCATCATTGACTGAGTGATTGACTATAGGATGCCATGTATTGTGCATTGTTCTTGTTCCAACAGAGTGGTCACTGCTAGGTTGTGATACTCTACCTGTCAAACTGTTTTCCATCCCACCCAAAGGAACATCCAACTATATGCGTCATTTTAGTTGACAGAATTGATCCATATAGGTCATAGCGTCAACTGGGAAGATGGGATCTTCCATGTTAC
>JALLOY010000695.1:0-10400 GCA_036939835.1 Thalassiosira delicatula
CATTCAGGGCTTTCTATAGAGTATAGGTTTGCATATGCTATCTCTAAAAAGTACCAAGATTTGATTTTGAATCCTTAAGTGGATAGCCTGAGCTGCCGGTTGCTCGCCACTGCTCGTATTATGCCACAAAAAGGCCCATTTGCCCAATCGTGGTGATGTCAATACCCACAAGTTCAGCTTCAGGAGTCAGTTGTTCTGAAAAAATGGCAAATGTGCTGCCCTCATTGAGTTGTTTTTGTAGATATTCCCATCCGCCTTGGAGAGTCCAATTGCGCCTCATGCGCTGTTTGTTTTCATTATATTCCCTTTCATTTCTTGCTCCGTACTTGCCAAGGAAGTAGGTCAAACACTGCTTGAATTGCGTATCAGGTTGGCCGTTTCTCACATGGCTGAAACCAGAGTTGCATTCTTAGCTCGTGAGCAAGCAGAAGCGATCTGCGAGGGCAGAATTCACTATCTTGGAGTCTCAATACCGCCTTGTGACGTACTTTCACTGAACCTTGAAGTTGACCACCTTGCTTGGTGTCCATGCAGCATCAATGTTTAATCCTGATCCAGGGTCTTACAGGTCCGCTGGATATGTATCTTGACTGTACGCACTCCATATTATCTATGGGAGTCATGCAATCAGAAGACCAAGAGGTGACACGTCACTTGCATGTGACTGGGAACATTTCTTAATGTAATGCATGACAGGAATGATTTTGCGTAAATTTGGCACGCCGTTGATCTTGGGGGCAGCTTCTGAGAAAGCTGCCAGCATGTCTACCTTGGTTGTTATATTGAAGGCAGGTACCATGGTTGTTTGGTGACCCATGCCCAATGTGTCGGAAGATAGTTGGAATGTTCTCAGGAAAGCTTCTTGTAGAGTTAGCTTGATTAGGTTTGTCGTAAGTTCTACTGAGACTTGCTAGGCTAAACTAGACTAAGGGCTAGTTGACAGTGAACTTACGAACATTATGAGTACTGTATCTACTGTGCTGGTAGGTGGGTACACATGAGCTTTGTCTGTGTGTTGATCATTTGTGACTAGCAACTAGCTAGTTGTGGTTGGCTTAATGTCGGTTTAGCTGTCGCTGTCTAAATGGATGTTTGGCAAATAGAAGTCAAATGGGAGTCCATTCCATATGCCCAGTTGTTGGGAATCCTTGGTAGTGTGATCCGTTTGTGCTAAGGGTCACCAAAGTTTTAGTATTTGTATCCATTACACTTGCATAATACTGTACCACATCCTGGTTGAGTTCCTGATGGTCACCAACCCAAGGATACTTCTGTCTTTTTAGGTATAATAAATGAGGGCAAGCTGTATCTGGTACTACCATTGGGAACAACTACTCCAATCTTTATCATATATTCTAGCTCTTTTTTAATGCCTCTAAATTTACTTGAGGTACGGCATACAACCTTGAATATGTCAAGGCTACGTCGTCCATAGTTTGAACTGTAACTTTTTATGAGAATAAACTCAAAGGTGAATAATTGTAATAGGGGAACCTCTGTGTGTTCCCGTGTATTTTTGGCTGTTCCCTTGGAAGCATGATTTATTCTTTTGCTTGCTTTGACGAACAAAGACGCCTACCCATCATTATGGTTGTTTGATTTCAAACATATCCAAGATTGGTCACAAATCCAGGAAAATCACCACCAACAACAACCAAATCACCAAATCTTTTCATCCTGTTGGTTGCAAGTTCAAAATAATGTTGAAGTTCTCAATGTTCTTTGTCTCTCCTACTCGACACCACAATTCCTTCATTTATCACTCATCATCCGTCTCCAATCATCCCTCATCATCACCATCACCCTATCATACCACACAGCTTTGCCCGGCGGCTCTGCCTCTTCTCTTTGCTCCTGTCATTCAGCAACAACAGTCTAGTTGTTGTTGCTTTTGTCGCCTACCTCTCTATTGGCCAGCCGCCTTTGTGTATTGCCATCCCTTGTGTTTAGCGGTGATCTTCTTTCACCCGCCACATCCTTGTTCATTATTCCATGACATAAACCCAGCCCGGTCCTTCCTCCTACACACCTGACTTTGCCTCTTACGTTACCAATTGCCTGGTTGATATCCACTCATCTTGTCACAGCATCTTCTGTTGCAGTAGAGCACCCATCACTTGTCCACCATCCTCTGTTGACAGAAGCGGCTGCCTTGGCAGTGGCTATTGCAAAACAGCTCTTGCAAACATTGGAGGAATTCAATAATTTGAACAGAGAACTGGGAAAGACAGCTATTGTGTGGTACAAAAAGAACACATCCGATTTGTAGGCATGGCTTGAAGAGGGGAATAAGGTGTTATCAACAAATGGAAAGGGAGGGCACCTAAAACTACATTGAAAGTTGATACAAACTTGGCAAGAGAATCAGTATTTGGTCCAAGAAGAGAGAGACTACAATAGTACGGCTTGGACAAGAAAATAATGCAACAATAAATGTCACTGAAAGGGAAGAAACAAAAGATACCTAAAGAATGACCAAATCAAGCAGTGTACAGAAAGAATTGCAAAAGGATTGAAGAACGTGATCAATGCCAATGAAAATAGAGATGTAAATTTAATTTGAAACTTCATCTGCATTGTTTGGATTAATCTTTTCGCAAATCACAGTCGTGTCATTACCAACCAAAGAACGGTCATTGTTGCTAATGTAGAATTGCTCAGTATCGTGGAGGAGGTCAAATGGTGTTGCAAGGATGAAACTTTTATTCGCATTAAATAAATGGCTGGGCGTTTTGAAATTGAAAGACATGACCAATGCCACACTGACAATTTGCAATGAAGTGATGTGGAAATAGGCTAATTTAGACGTTCTTTGTCAAAGATCTGTGACGCTAGTATCCAAAGTACAGTAGGCAGACACCGTATATATTTTTTGAAACCATGCTTCTCGGGAAGGAACAGTTAAAAATACACACAAGTGTGTACAGGTTCTCCTCTTACTTGTATTCACTTATGGATAGACTCCTAGTGTACCATCAAATAGTTTTGTTTATTTGGACAAAATAATTTCTAATTCTTGTTATTGAGTGGCAGTGAAATATTTTTGATGGTACGCTAGTACATGAACAATCACTTATTTGTATTTGGCATCAAATATGGTGTTCACAATATAGTTATCTAGCCACACTTTGCAAACCAACTCATCAACCCTTGTCCTTGTCACAGGGGTTCAAACTATTACACTGTTCCTGGTGTGCTTGTCTGGGCCATGCAACTTACAATTGCACTTGTTGGAGGGATAATGCTCTGGTTTACATTGAGAACATGCAATGATCATGTTTGCTATGGTAATGCTTGTGTGACAATAGGAGGCGTTAAAATGGTGCAGCTTGGTCTATTTGCCATTACGGCTAGGTGTGACGCTTTTGACTTTCATCAAGTTGAGCATTAACATGGCAATTGTGCCGCTGGTCATGCCTTCATCATGTATCGAATGTATGTGCTGAAGGATTTGCTCCATGATTGAGTTTGGCAATGTTTCCAATGCCTAATGTGGCAAATTTCTGACAATATATCTTACAGGGTGCCAAAGCTCCATTCCTTCAGCCCCTTGTGCATTATATCAGGTTTGATACCCTTGGGGAGCTTTGAGGTGTTTCGTAGACTCTCCTTGATGTGGCAGAAAGAAGTTGGAGGTGCCTCCATGTAAGGCTTGTTGTAAATATGGTCAAGACACAAAGTTACACATCTCTTGAGTGGTGACAGTTGAGGTAACACTTGATAAATGTACCCTCCACATCTCCCCAGTTGGTGTTGGTACAAAGATCTTTGCATATTACTCCTTGTCAAGCATCTTGTCCCATGCAACCTTGATTTTGCAGGTAAGAAATTTACCAAACTGAACATATACTTCGTGAGATGGCCATCTTTTTTCCCTACAGGTTTCTTCAAATTAGAACAGTGTCAATGCCAACATGACCTCTATTGAGAAGCTTCCCTCCCAGGGCAACACATTCAAACGAGTTTTGCCATTATAGCCGAGGCACATCTTGTGGGTCTATGGTTTGTTGCGGAGGATCCATACCTTGTCTTTACATCAGAGGTGTTCACAATTAGGGGGTGCACAAAAAGTGAGTCAATTGTATCTGTCTTCTGCTGACACTTTTGATTGGTGATGACTATGACCGGCTGCTCCCAAGTACAAAATATTGAGATTTTGGATTTAGCGCTATTCAAGTTCAATTACATTGAGAACGTGCTCTCTCCCAAATAACACCATTGCAGCGCTTATTGCTCTCTCTTGACAAAGGAACAAATACTTGCCCTTTAAACTATGCATGTCTTGGCACTTAGCCATGTATAGTTTGAATTGCATAGCGTTTAGCCGTGTTGCCTCTGTACCACAATCGTCATAGATGCCAAGTTTGGGAGGAAATCATCACCATGACATGCCTCTCAACCCGCAATACAAAACCGTCCTCTCACTGATACCCCCAGTTGCTCATACATTCCTCCAACCTTCGCTAGGACTTTAATACCTTCTCAACAACATTATCGACCCGTTTTGAGCCATCTGTAGCTGCCCATATCACCCTGCCAAACTTGGCCGTCCTCTTGCACTCGTCATCCAACAAGAAAAACTTTGGTTGTCTCCCTATCCTCTGCTCTTCTGTATTTCAAACTCTGTTGTGTCGGCAAGGGTTATCAACAATGTGATCTGGTATCCCCCCACCACATCATCCACAGCTGGCCAAGGCAACCAACAAATTCCATACATCCACCGTCCCAACAACCATCCATCAGCAGGGTCATTGCCAGCTTTGTGGCACACACGTCCTTTTCATGTGTCCACTGAAACGTTGCAGTGTACCAATGAGGTGGAATGGAACGTCCTGTCCTCCCACCACGTACAATGAGACAAGGGAACACCGTTATTGTGCGCAAACAATGAGGTATTGACAATTGGTGTGGAAATAGAGGAGGGAGGGGTGAAGGGGAATGCTGTGCCACCGTGACTCTTGCAAAGAAGATGGGGAAACAGCAAATGGCGGCAATCGTTGGCAGCAGCAAGGAGGAGGGCGTGACAATCAACAGCGGTTTGGAAGGGCGTTTGTTGTACCCCTTCAAGGAAGAAGAGAGCTGTAGCCACGCCGCTGGCAACAACAACAATATGGCAATGGCGCATAATGCCAAATTGGTTCCCTTCTATTGCACAACGGAGTTTGTTGATTGTGCCAATCTGTTTTGATTATGCCAATAGTCCCAAAAGGTTTAAGAAGGACAGGGTCCTTGTGACAATGGCCGCTTCTATATCACGGGCGCAATGTAGGTCCATGACATAGAGCAAGGGCAAAGCCTGTCACCAAAGACAACACAGCTATCACCAACCGCATACATGAGAAATAAAAACGCCTTAGACCCTGAACTGGTGGAGGAAGGGGCCTCCACTAACCCTCATACGCTGGGAGCACTGTCAACAGTATGCTCATTGGCATCAGTGGTGCTTGTGGTGGTGATTGAGAGCCAGTTGGCACAATCTGGGTCAGGTGGGGTTGGCATCAATATCAGAGAGATCATTGCTTGTGGTTTGGTACCATAGTACCCGAGAGTTTGTCAGCATGTTTGTGGTCAAAAGTGGTAACTGACAGCTTGTCCGCATTGGAGGGTATCAAAGACGGTGTCCAGCCTTTCAGCACCTGGGGTCAATAGCAGTGCTGAGTCTCGGTGTTATTACACTTGTCATCAAGTCTAGATATTATATAAAATAAAGTCTTTCTCCTTATGACAAAATATTACATGGTTGAAATGTGACAAACTTGATACGAGTGTGTTGTTGCTGATACCGGTGGTGTTATGTACTGGTGCCACTATACCTGACAGTGATGTCATTCTGGCTGACATTGTAGCAGGGAGGTGACCATTGTTATTGCCCTTGTACTGGTACTGTTGGAATATTGGGCAACTAAGCTTTTCTGTTTTGGCCTGATCAGAGCTTCCTTTCTTTTTTGTGGCGGTAGTGGATCATTTCTTTATTAATGGATTGGTGGCTCCTTTGATGTTCAGAGTTGACAGGATAAGCAGTTACTGGGTACTATTGTGGGAAATGAGGAGGAGCCAGATGGCAAGAGGAAGAGTCGGGTGGTTTCTCTATAGAAAACAATAAACTGCTGTACTCGTTTTAATGCCACACATGAACTCAAATTAGGAGGTGGGGGTTGGTGTTGTTAGTCGGGAAGTGATGCTCTTCCTCTATTGTTACTACTAAGTCTTAGTCACATTATATTGTCATCATTAATTCTTAGTTTGCAAGGCAAAAATGATTACATTCTTGATAAAAAATATCCAAATATGCCTATAATACCCATATTAGGAAACTACCTATGTATAGAGTATCTAATATGGGTATAAATTCAGTCACCAGTGGCCCAAAACAGGGTGTGCAAAATGGGACACACAGAATTTTGGGGGGGGATTTCAGGTATGTGTTGGGATGTACCTCAGGACCACACTACTAAATTTTGGTGGCCACTGGAGGCAATTGTGGAAATGGCATTGTGGGCTGTGCACCTCCCTATCACAGTGCAGTTCTACCATGATGTAGGATGGGTTCTTTTTTGTTGGTGATTTTGTTAATTGGGGAGTGAGGCGATGATACTTGTGGTATGGGGGGGGTTCTTGTTGTGGTTGACAAACTCTTGTTGTGATAAGTGACAGATTGTTGTTTCAGATGGGTGATTCAACGGATGGCCATTGGTTTGTTGAAGGTCATTGTTTTTCTTAAATTGCTCCTTAATTATGGGTTTGCTGAAAGCTGTAATTGTAGTGCTCTAATAAGCCAAATATAAACAAAGTTGATGCAGAAATATATGTGATGTATTGTGTGATGCAGAATTTATAATAGAAGTCAGATACATATCAGGAAAGGAGTGATCAGCTCTGTGCTGACTTGGGCGCTTGTTGGTGAACATCTTCAAGATAAATGAGATATTATAAAGCCAGTATAATGTGATAAGGAAAAGACTGGTACATGAATGATTACTGGCTACTATCTATGGCTAAGTCAACAGAACCGGTGGTTCTAGTGCCAATTCTGCTTCTGACATTGTCTCTGTTTATCACCACTACCACTACTGAGGCCGATGGTGCCCCTATTATTATTATCCACGGTCAAAGTTGTACCAGAATCTGCTCCATACACTGACTTTGTTTGACAACCCCACTACTATTGTTGCCAATACCACCGCCAGACATCATTGATACATGCTGTGACTGTACTGTGTTTGCTGGTGCTGCTATCACAAGCAGCAGTCACAACTGTATCAGCAGTTGCTACTGCTCCATTACTACTACTACACATGTTGTAAAATCTATCACCAATACCACTCCTAATGCTGTCACTTTAATTAGACACAACTGATTTCACCTCAGTCAATGCCTCCGCCAGCCACTACTGCCGGCTACTGTGGCCACTATGACTGATGAAGCTGCCACTACTACTATAATGCAAGTGATTCAATTTGTTGCTGGCACATTCATGGTGGTTCTTGAATAATGATATACCAGAGGTTGGTGCACATACAATGAAGTAGCTTGTAGGCATTTGTTGATGATTGGGGGGGGTAAATAATTTGGTCAAGCATGCATTATTACCTGCCTACAAATGCCTATAGGTAGGAAATAGGGGTAGAATTCAGATGGTCCCCATGTGTATCAAACTTGGGTATGGGCTAACTTCCCTCGCCCACTCTCATCTGGGTTCCACCTGAATTCTATTTCTAGAAACTCCAATCTCCAACATCGTGCTGGTCATTATTGTACAAGACAGCTAAAACTGTCTTGCTCAAAGAGAATGAATTATATAACAGTCAAGGTCGTCCAACCCTGAGCTTAAGATGGCACCGCAATGTAGCGGAATTTTACTTTATCCTTTGTGATTTGTAACATGTCAGGATCCTTGTGAGTCAACTGAATATTGTTTTCATTTTTGTTCTGCAGCGGGTGGATCATTTGGCAAATCAATTTATTGTGACCTTCCACAACCCCGATCTAATGTTCAACGGTGCTGTTCAGCAGCCATGCCCCCTAGAACACGCCGAGGGTAATTGATAGTGATTGTGGTCACAGTGAAAAGGGCGATCAAGCATATTGAAATAACGAATGTGAAATCTCAAGCAACGTTAATTATTGAAATGCACCAGAGAGCTCTCGAGTAGCTGGTAAGGATTCCCTGATGATCACGTCTGAGAGCAGTGCAGATAATATTCAATCTCCGCAGCCGTAACACCTACGCGATGGTACCAAGTTAGAGGAATGGGCAATTTACAATCAAAACCGCTTCTCAATTAGAATGCGATTCCCGCGTTCTTGAAATCGGATGTCAATGGGGTTGAGAAGTTTGTTCTTGCCCCTTGTGAAAGCGCGCTGAATTGTCAATGAACCTGTTTGCTTGAGATCGAATGAGAAATGTCAACCAAAAGGGGGGAGACCAAAGAAATAGCAATGTATCAAAAGAGCTAAAAAGTATTGCAGTCGTCACCAGCCCCAAGTCAACGGTAAGTCGATAATATCTGTCACATGCCTTGCTAGCTGATAGTTATGTTAACCAGAGAATAAATAAGCAAAGGAAAAGAAGTAAATGGACTAAATACTGCTACGATTAGATTGCAACAGACGCAAACTTCGTAGTCATTCAGGTGTGTGTAGTTCCTCTTCTTGGCATTATTGTACCCCAATTCAGGAGGACAGGCGCATATTGACTCGTTTCAGCCATTCCTCATATTATGTGACCAGTGACCAACAAATATAGTGCTGGAAGAAAAATTAGAAGAACAGCAATTGCATGCACCATGATCCTCAAATTCTTTCCATAAGGAAAGAATTTGGGAGAGAATATAGATGCAGTGTTGAAATTGACAAGCCTTTTGCTACCCATAAACGGGATTCCATCTTGCAAGAGGCTGGACTGCCACAACGATCTAGAATGAAATACATTCGTTCGGGTGTATTTGGCTGGAGAAATAGTATGACACATCGCGATGCATCTCTCCAATATCGGCAGATTCCACGAAACAGGCAAACTTCGTATGTCACTCATATAATAGAGCGTCGTTTGCTTCGCAACTAACTCGATGGTTGTACTTGGTGGCGAAGAGCCCAGAACGTTTACAACAGCCGCCGGGAGCAAGATTTCCAACATCAATGTTGGTTTGACATGGACCGGAGTTTTTCAAGCATGTACTATTGCTAACTTAATTTGATCTACTAAAATGCTTCACCACAAACCTACAGCTCTCCTGTTAGGGCGTCATTGCCCGCACCATAAGTCCAACCTCTACTTAAGTCCCAAATCGGTTCTGGGAACGTATTAGTCTTCGTTTGATTGAACTAGTTGTGGGCTTCAAAATGTGGACATGGGAGCATCTCTCATTCTTTGGCGACCTTGTCCATCTCAACGATGCCATGAGGGAGAGCTTCGGCTCCTCCTTCTCCAGGTAATTGACAACATCCACGACTCCCATTTGGTAGGTCACCACAGGTTGAAGGTGGAGGAATTACACACGTAGCTCCTTCATCAACACAATTACTATCTTTCCTGCACCACTCAGTTTCATGAAATCCGGTGGTCTGAAGGTGGGGGGGCTCCTTGGCGTTCTTATCCACTTCATTGACGCCACCAATACCGCGGACCATGGGATTTATTTTGCTCGCAGCGGCGTTGTTGGACGCTGTTGCAAGGGTAAGGAGAAGTGCGGGGATGACCTTCATGGTTTCAGATACTGGGATAGCTTTTGAACAAGACAGTAGACAGGCGGCAACTCAGATGCTTGGTTGGAGCAGTTGGAGACAGGTGATGGCTAACGAACTGGGTACGATAAACTTTATGAGCATACGATAGTAGTGTGTCTGCAATTCTTTTATGTCATTTGTGCCCCTTAGCTACCATACACTATAAGGGAGTCAGGCGTCTTGAGATTGGAGATGGTTGTGACATAAAGATATCTCAAAAATAGGGTCTGACTATTTAATTCTGCACGGAGAACACCCTGCGAAGTTCAATATCGTTTGGTCAGAGGATTTTTATGTAATAATCTCGTTATGCACATGTTACGAGAGACTCGATGTGTATCGTACGATATCTTCTAGGTACAATACATACCTACGCTCGCGAATCTCGAAGTCTGAAATGAAGATATCAAGACTGTAGGAATAATGAAATTACGGAATCTCAAAAGTATAAACAATTTAAATAGCTCTGGTGTAAACCAATCCTTCCTCAATTTTAAGCAAGGTTTGATTCAATTTTTATTTTGTTGAGTATGCATTGTGATATAGTGTCACAAAAATAATTATGCATCTTTGATTGCCCCCCCCCCCCTGTCCTAGAGAACTTGTGAAAATCTAACATCATAAGTAGATATTTATTTGCTGCTGAGATAGTTAATTTGCCTGCAATAAGCTAC
>JALLOY010000697.1:0-10379 GCA_036939835.1 Thalassiosira delicatula
GACGCTGTTTTGTCGTTGCATCTACTGGCTACACATCAGGGAGTATACTTAGTACTTAGTCGTTTGTAAACTTTATGACAGCATCAGCATTCAAGTCCAGCCCTGAAGATTAATCATCGACCACAGCCAAATTTCCAAATGTGACAGTGGGGTGCCTCATGGCCGCAAATACCCAGCCGTCGCTGTTGTTTGCCGTTTTTTGGTAGTGGCGGAGGTGCCGTCAATGCAACCACAGAGGTGTGACCGTTGATGATTTATTTTTCAGGGTGGCTGTTGTCGCCGTCAATGAAATTGACGGCCTATTATGGCCGTTCTTGATTATTTTGCGGCTGTTTTTACCCCCGTCGCCGTTGAATTCCCTTTGGCGGTGAAGGACAGTGTGACTCCTTCCAAATCCTGTCAAATCCTGTCAAATCCTGTCAAATCCTAAAAAATCCAATTAGGGGGTGAGTGACCATGCTATCACATACTAGGGTGGGCAAAGGAAGGAGGAAGGAAGGCGGAGTGTCTAGGTTATCTAGGCACATACGTAGGGTGTCATAAGTAACGACACTTTTGGAGTAGTACCTACCAAAAAAATTAAAAGTATTTGCAATGAATCACCCCTCAAAAACTTGATACCATAGGACTCAGCCCTGTACGCTGTTTTTGTCGGTCTGTGCCTACATCCCTGCGATTTTGGTTCACAACCACTAACAACTTTCGAATAATCTTATAGTGTTACTTGGGAACATGGGTTGAGGCTTAAAGAAGAGAATTATAGCCAACGCATATTTTTCCCAACTAAATGCACAAGGTATGAAGATTGGTTCTAAGTTTGGGCCATCTTACACCATCAAAATTGGTTATGGTTGAGTATTCAGACACATACTCCATTCCGTCATTATTTTGAGCCCAAATAGACTTCAAGAATGAAAACTGCATGTCCCATTGTGCCTTCCCAACATTGGTTATGTCGTTATTGATATGTTTATTTTTCACTCAAAGAGATTCAATTACCTGTTTGCTTTTTTGTGGTTTCTGACGGCTCAGACCGAAAAATGTGGTTCCCGGTGGATCTACAGGTCAGACGGCTACACATTATTCCCTGTGGGGGCGCTAACAGAAAGCCACAAACCCTACCACGATCGACAAACAAATCGGTGTCAGAGGAACTATAAACGATGAAGCAGACGGTGGGATGCCATAAGTATACCAGCTGTCGAAATCTTTATCGGGTTCCTCTTTTGTCGGGGACATCGTTGGGGATGATATGGCACTGCCACTCGCGCTACCGCCAAGAGTCGTTTGGCCAGTGAATACCTCACAGCACTGGTCAAAAACCTCTCTTTGCGCATCAGTACACTGTACACTGGATTGTTCGTGTCGCGCGAACAGAAAGTGATACACCTCAAGACACGTTTTTTCTTCGCCATTGTAAGATATTTGCGTCTTGCTTTTCATGTTGTAGTGGACTTGATTTGCACTGCATATGTTACAAGGCACCTCGGGTGGTTGGATGCAGCATGAGTCAGCGTAGAAGCCTTGGCTCATTAGGCATCTTGAGGAGTCTGCGGCGATCTGTTCCTCGACAAATATCCTGCTATCGAGCTCGTGGCAAAGTACTTCTTCGCCAGAGAAAGTCACCGAAGCTTCCCAATCGAGATTGGCGTCGCCGCATAGACCGCACCTTTCGAAACAGCAAGACTCGAAATGTTCGTTCTTTGTATCTATACACGAGTCATTCAGAGGTTCAAACCTCGTTCTAAGCTTGTTCGAAAGGTTGGCACAAGTTGTTTCATAGCCATCAAACATAACATTCACAGATTCTCGGATGTCGTGCCAGGGCTCGTCCATTCCTGCATCACAAAGCTGACAACCGACAGCCCCGACGGGCTTTGCATAGCAGCATTTGTTGAAATACTGAGCACGAAAGTTGAGACATCGAGCTGACCCTTCCGATATTTTTTCGGCTAAGAATATCCAGCCGAATTCTCCACATGATACATCATCTTCCTCAAAGGTCACTCGTTCTGACCAATCCAGCTCTGCGCTGCCACAAAGGCTGCAGGAGTCAGCCGGGTCTAGCTTTTCTTGAGGCTGTGCTTGATTTGTTCCTTGACCAACATTCGACATTGAGCTGCCACTACTATCCGATGTGGGATTGTTTCCATTATTATCATTTTTGGCTAGCGGATTGGTTGCTGCAGTAGAAGGTGATCTGGTAGCAGGAGGAGGAGGAGGATCGCACTCAAAATCTTGGTAACAGAACTCTCCATCAGCACATTCGTTGCCATTTGGCGTACATTTCGTGGCTGACTTGCACTGCAAACCATTCGCGTCAGATGTTTTGTCGTAAAGAATACTCATACTTGCAAAATATAGCGTGCGCTCTCACCATCAACTGGAGTTCATTCCAGTCAGTACCGCAAAAATTTCCAACATTGGATTCCAGAATAGCATTTTCTAGTCCGTTAGTCAACTTTGCACAGGGGCTGCCCCCAAAACATTTCTCTCCCAGCGCACATTCATCCCCGTTAGGACAAGGTGTACTAGTCGAACAATCCACTGCGTGCTCTGACCAGGAAACACCGCAAAAGTTTGTGTTTATTGTTGGCGATTTGGAAGGCAAAGGTGTTGTTGGCGATTCGGAAGGCGAAGATGTTGTAGGCGAAAAAAACAATGCTGCAATAGGCGATATTGTAGCCATCGTAGTAGTTGTAGTCGTAGTTGTGGTCGCAGCCGTGGTTGTTGTCGTCGTGACTGGTGGAGGATTGCAGTCAAAATTTTGATAACAGAACTCTCCTTCGGCGCATTCGCTGCCGTCCGGCGTACACCTCGTTGCCGACTTGCACTGTGGAGGCAGAATGCAAAAACAGCGTGAGATACGTATGATCGAAAAATATCCAGGGATAAAACTCAGTTTCTCACCATCAAAGTGAGTTCATTCCACTCGGTTCCGCAAAAGTTGCCAAATCTGGATTCTACGCTGACGTTCTCTTGGCCATTGACCAGCATCGCGCAAGGACTGTTGTTGAAGCAGGTTTCTCCATCTGGGCACTCATACTCATTTCCATTTGGGCAAGGTGTACTATTGGCACAGTCTTCCTTGTGGTCTGACCAAGAAACGCCGCAAAAATTCGTGTTAATTGTCGGGGCTTTCGAAGGCAGCGCGGTGGATGGAGTTTGCGCAGGAACTGCGTCGTCGCTTGGTCCTTGCTGTTCCGGATCGATTTGTGTTGGAATCGTAATTAGTTTTGCGCTGGGGATCGGGGTTGGCTGCGACCAAAAGCAGAAGATAAACGATCGAAGGAGCAATAGTGAGCGTGCAAGCAGTCATTTGAAAAGAGGATCAACAAAAAGAAGGTGTTGAGCTCACATTCCGCGATGGAGGACTCGTTGGCTATCTCGATAGGTTTGGAGATGGCAGCGGCAAAAAACAAAAAATGTGTACGAGTAAGTCCACGAGCGGTAAAACATAAATTTGGATATTCAACAATTGCAACGTACGTTTGGAGTGACAGGTTCCCTGGGCGCATTCGGAGTCATGGGAGCAGTTGCAGCAGATATGTATTCCTGCGTGCAGCTGGGTGCGGAGAAACATCCTTCGCTGACGGCGCAATAGTCGGCCGCCCGTCCGCCGGGGCAGGGCTAAAGAAAAAGATATAAAGCGAGTGGTACGTGTGAGAGGTGCGGGAAAAATACGAAGCAAGTCGTACATTTGAGAGGCATGGCCAGAGGTAACATGCCATGCACCTCCGCCAGAACATTGTCCGAATCTTACCTTGCTCCGCAAACAATTTTCCGTGATGACTGAGTACTTTGCGCCGCAGAAAAAACTGTTTCCTTCCGGATTTTCGAACATCGCCCCGCTTCCAACATCGACCGGTGGCGCTGACACGGCGGCATTCCCCTGCTGCTGCTGCTGTGCCGTCGTCGTCTGCGGCTGCTGCTGGTTTCCGCCCACGCAGACCATCGTGTCCACGTTGCACCTGGCGCCGACCTGGTTCAGCCTGGCCTCGCAGTCCGCGTTCAATTTCCACGGATCCGACCTCTCGTGACACCTCGCGACGCCGGGCTCCTCCGGGCCGCCGTGGCACCCCGGCGTTCGGCAAACCTGTACCGTGTCGCAGCCGGTCCCGTCCCGGGGCCTGCATTCCCCGCAGCGCCCTCCCATGGAGGGATCCGGCCGGTGGCAGAATCGTAATCCTCCGCTTCGGCAGTCGGCGTCGGAGGTGCACCTGCCGTCGCCCTGGGCCACGTTGTTGTTGGACGTCGGCGTCGTCTCCGTCGCGGGTGGGGTGGGCGCGGGCACGGCAACGGAGGTTGGAGTATCAGGCTTGTTCTGCACCAGGGGCCTCCCGCTGCCGTTGTTGGCCTGCTTGTCCCTCAGCCACTGGAGGTACGTTTCGTCAGCGCACTGCGTTTCCGCTATGCAATTCATTCGGTCGGGACACACGCCCTGCGAAACGCCGGAGGGGCAAGGGACCGCAATCCTGACGGACAAAAGTTTAGCGGATGAGTTCCAGGGACGAAGCAAAGGAAAGCAGTATTCGACAAATGATATGCCAGTCATCGTACTCACAAACAGTTGGCGGTCACGTCCGCCCAATCGTACCCGCAGAATCGCTTCGCCGGATCGTCGCCTTTGACCGGAGGATAAGAGATCCTCGTGGGGATTGGGGTCGGCTGCAATCGGTGAAAATGATGAGAATCAATTCAGGAACCACGATGAAATAACGAGGAACGATCGAATGGCGGTCACAGTAGCGTACCTTCGGCGTGGGCAGGCCGTTCTTGATGGCAAAACAGGGAGTCTCGGCGATGCACCTCATTCCCATGGGACACACGCCCGCGGAATCTCCGCCGGGGCAGGGGCTGGTCCTGTGTAACGCATCGAACGACGCGAGACCGCGAGCGCATTCGTCGCGTGAGCATTCGTCGATGAGGAAAACGAAGCGGCGCGGCGTCGCTCGAAGACGGCAGTCCGATTCGCACGGATTGGCACGCATCGTACACTCACCTCTCGCAATTGCTCACGACCCAGGTCCAATCGTATCCGCAGTATCGGTTCACCGGATCGTCGCCTTTGACCGGAGGGTAGGAGACCTTCACGGGGAGCGGGGTCGGCTGGTGTCGTCGGAAGCGTGCGGAAGAAAAACGGATGACGAGGCGTTTGAGAAAACTGCAAAAGCTCACGTACCGCGTACCCGAACGAATGCTCGATCGATTGCTCCTTTCCTCGCGACACGTACCTTCGGCGTTGGCAGGCCGTTGTTCTCCGCATAGCAGGGAGTGTCAGCGACGCACCTCATCCCCGAGGGACACACCCCCGAGGCGTCCCCGTACGGGCAGGGCGTGGCCCTTTTTTTCCGAGGGACAGTGTTGCAATGGCGTTCGTTCGGTTGTTCGAGAGGGAGGAAGAATGGTATGTGACGATGGTTAGAGTTTTTGTCTGCGGCAGCGGGCGCATTCTACGCCCGAGAGTTTTGCGTCGTGATGCGCCACGCGGTTGATCGAAGATGATGAACAAAGCCATATTCATGAATTTGGCCAATNGAACAAAGCCATATTCATGAATTTGGCCGATCCGCGAATTTGGCCGATCGCCACATTTGGCGTGGTGATCAGCCCATGTAGCGATCAGCCAAATGTGGCTATCACTCAACAGTGGAAACCAGACAATGTTATAAAAATCACCCAAATGCGGCAATCATCCAAATGTGATGGTCAACCAAATGTGATGATCACCCAAGTGTGACAATCACCCAAATGTGAGAATCGCCTACCCAAATGCGGCAATCAGCAAAATGCGACAATCAGCAAAATGCGACAATCACCCATACGCGACAATCAGCAAAACCCGACAATCATTCAAGTGCAATGGTTCGCGATTGGCCACCGTCGCGAGGCCGTTCGATTCTTGGCTCCCAACACGCTCTCGCGCGCATCACATAAACCTCGCCGGGCCGAAGGGGAGGCCCTCGGACAAACGCCCGTTTTCGTGTCTGCTTTTTTTCGGACACAAAAAATCCTCACCGCCCCGTCCGAAAAATGACCGCGTCCGCCCTCGGGCGTTCCCCCCCTCGACCCCATCAAAGTTCGTCCCGGGACGGCCTCGTTTTTGCCGAGGGGGGGCGGGGTGGCATCCTTTCGTCCTTCGGGGCGTCCTCCTCTCGCCCTCCTTCTTCGACGCGAGACGTCTCGTGCGGCCCGAGGATGTCGCGTCGCGTCACACAACCCACGTAAATCACGCACGCGCGCATCCACAAAAAAGCCTCCTCCTTCTCCCTCTCTCTCTCTTCGGCATAGATGTAGACCGCCCGCCGGTCCCTCTCTCTCTCTCTCTCTTTCTCTCTCTTTCTCTCTCTTTCTCTCTCTATCTCTCTCACCTGGCGCAATTGCTCACCACCCAATCCCAATCGTACCCGCAGTAATACGTCCTCTCCCCGACGCCCACCGGCCTCGGCGTGGGCCTCCCCGTGGGAATCGGGGCGTCCCCGCACGGCGTGTCGGGGAAGCACGTCTGTCCCAGCGTGGGACACTCGTCGTTCAGCCCGGAGGGGCACGGCGTCGCGGACCCCGAGCGGCAGGAGGCGAGGGTCGTGTCCCAGCTCCAGCCGCAGTAGAAGGAGGAGCGGGGGGAGCCGTGGAGGTAGGTTTCGTTGGTGAGAGATGTGGACGTCGGGTGATTGTTGTTGTTGTTGTTATTGTTGCTGCTGTTGTTGTTGTTGCTGCTGTTCATGACATTGCCATTGTCATCGTTGTCGGGCGCCACCACGACCGCGAACTGCGCCACCGGTCGAGGCGTCGGTTTGGACGTCGGCAGACGCGTCGGCCAGGGCGTCGGCCGCGGCGTCGGACGCGGGGTCGCGGCAACCTCGGAAACGTCCGGCGATGGCCTCCCGTTCCCGCCCCCGGGAAAGCCNCCACTTGGTTGGGGTGAAACGGTCATGGTGCGGCCGAGATAGAGCATAACGCCTACCTTTCCGTAACTGCAGGTACCAAACACCAATGGCCACGTAGAGGTCTCTGGCAAGTAGCTGAAAGGTTGTGAGGAGGCTGTCAACTAAATCAACGCATACGTAGAGGGATAAGACCAGCATGGCGCACGGCAGGCCACAAAGAAGTCACTGCCAGGAGACTACTGCCAAACACCAATGTCCACGCAGAGGTCTCTGCCAAGACACAGAGAGGCTGTGAGGAGACTGACTGTCAGCTATGGCCAAGGCCGCAAGGAGGTTGCTGCTGATCAGTTGCTGATTTCATTGATTGTCGTTTTTGGTCACCTCCTCGTTGTCAACACCGATGCTCCCACCGTCGATTTTGCCATGTTTGTGTGGAGCCATCACAATGGTGTGCCGTAAACGCGATGGAGATACCAGTACCCGTTAAGGGGTTCACCGTGGAATTTCGATCCAGCTGCATGACGCGCCACATGTACGCCAGCACCTCCATCAGTGTTGATCCGCTCTCTGGGTGCGTCTTTGTGAGGTTCAATCCCCTGAGCTACTCCCGTTGTTGTTCGATACCCCTCGAAGTTTAAAAGAGGCCGCCATCTCCCCGGGGGACACGTAGACGGACAACAGCGGGACGTATCTGCTGCCCTCTTGGCCTCTGCGGCCTTGGCGCTTGCGGCCCAGGCAGCGTCCTTGAGCTGTTGGACCCAGACATTGTTGGTAGGAAAGGCCACATTTGGTGTGGAACCACGGGCGGTTTTGTCGATGCCATGCCGGCCGCCTTTGCCGCAGCTGCCACTTTGGGAGGAGTCTCTTTTGGCGGTTGTTTGATTGCCATCTCGGTCTTGCAAATAATGGCCTCGTTTGAGTCGCTGTGGCGACAGGAGGCAGCAATTTAGGAGGCACCACAGCCATGGTGATGGTGATGGTGATGCTATTATCTATTTTTTGTAAGTAGTACCATAGGTAGGATGATATCATTGCTGGGTTTTGCGTCTAGCTACAAGGCTGGGGGCACATTTATTTTTTGGCGGGTAGAACAACATGAATTCTCTAGTAAATTTACTAACAAAAAATGGCAGAATTTATACTCTCTGATCAACTGGTAGTTCTATCCATATCAGGAAAATACCTCGCCAAAAATTGATGATATACCCAAATTGCTAGTTAATTTTATTACATTCGACTGCTCAATATTAAAAATTCTACTTGGGTAGAATTCCGTGTATAACATAATAACGAATATCCTCAAATATACACTATTTTTGCAGGACTGTGGGGAGCGCTCTATTCATTTCTAATCTTTTGTTGGAACAGCGCCGTTATCACTATAATTTGACAATTACGGCACTATTTCATATTGGTTTCGACTCCTGCAATTGCCCCCTCCACAATCCTGCAACCATAGTAAACTAATTGACCATTTTATCCAAATGTTGGTCAATCTCCATTGTAAAAACTGCTAAAAATAGTTCATCTACTTAATTTCAGGAGAACCGTTCTTTTTGTTGAGGTTATATCCAATATGATACCAACTGCCACCAGTCCAACCCCCTTCCTAATCAAACTCGCACCAGCTAAATGGACAGCCTCAGTCAGCATCTATCCTTCCAACTGCCTTCAATCCACTCCTCTATGGCAGCACCTTGTCCATTAAAATGCTTGCCCCCTCCACAATCCTGCAACCATAGTCAACTAATTGACCGTTTTATCCAAATGTTGGTCAACCTCCGTTGTAAAAACTGTCAAAATAGCTCATCTACTTATCAATTATTTTCAAGAGAACCATTCTTTTTGTTGAGGTTATATCCAATATGATACCAACTGCCAACAGTCCAATTCCATTCCCACTCACACTCACACCAGCTAAATAGACAGCCGTAGCCAGCATATATCCTTTCAATTGCCTTCACCCCAGCCCTCTATGTCAACACCTTATCCATTCAAATGCCACTAGCCGACACCACTGTTTATGACAGGATTGCCTGTTGCATAAAAGAAGTGTCTATTAAGACATGCAATTTACATTGGAATTCATACAGGTTTATGTGGGGGGGGGTTGATTCAATGTAATATTGCAATGCTGTTATTATTTATAGGTAAGGTCCATGGACCTTAGAAAAGTTATGAATGTTCCTAGTCTAGTCTGGGACATGAGGAGTATACACAATGGTGGTGGAGTGACTCAAGTCCGCCGGAGAGGACGGCAGACACCGATCCCGTCCGGGTGCTCCGGGGCAGGAGACGGAGAGGGTGTCCTGCAGCGACATAATATATCTGAGTTCCTTACAAGGTCCGCCCTCTCCTTTGTTGTTGTCATTGTCATTGTCATCTCACGCGCTGCCCTCCAGGTCTTCGTTTGTTCTCCTTCTCTTGTCGCGTCTTCCGTTCTCATCCGCCATGGCGATGACGTCCCAGATCACATTGGAGGCTTGACCGACCATGTTGTATGGCAGGGTCAGGGAGAATACGGTGTTCTGGTCCTTGTTTTGGCGTCCTTCCTTGCCCTCCTCCCCTTTGTTATCTTCCCACATGAGTTCCCTCCTTGTGTTGCAATCTCCATCCTCATTCCGTTTCCCATTGCGCCGTTGGAAATTGCGTAACCTGTGCGCGGGTTGGCGGGCCGTACTGTTGTTGTCACAGCATTGCCATCGTCGTCGTTCTTCTTGGACGAGGTGCAGCCCGTGATCCCCGCGAAGCAATTGTGCGTCAGGTCCGTGCACTCGGCCCTCGATCCGCCAGGGCAGGGTTCGCACACGCGCTTGGCGTTGGAGGCGGAGACGCCGCACTGGAAAACACACACGACAGAGAAGGAGAGAGAGAGAGTAGGATAGAAGGCAAATATGATATGGGCAATTGGACAAATCTCTTGCAAAGGGGTACTCACATATTTGCTGTTCCGTTCGCTACATAATCCAACCTTGTGATGCCGTGAAGGCACCGCAGCAAAAAGATACAACCATCTAAGTCCCCGTGCGCCGGAAATCAAACGATTTTGTCAGCGAGTGAGACGAACGCGCATATGGTAAGAAAAAAAGGACAGATCATTTGCTATAGGGCATTAACACATTTGTCGTACCTTTGGCTACACATTGTACCAGTGCAGCATAGCGATGTCGCCTCTAGGCAAGAAGATGTCACGAACGGAGTGCGCCATGGTACGGTGGGTGCGATGTTCCGGCTGTGATGGTTGATGTGGATGGTTGGCAGAGTGAGCCGTGACTAAAAAGTTGTCACGAGACCAAAAATAAAGCAGTTAGGTATGTAAAGTTAGCATAGCCTTCCTAATTTTTCAGATAACCTGACGTCAGCAAAGTACATACTAACTGTTCTAAATCTTGGCGTAGGCAGGAGTAGGTAGGTATAGTACAATACCTTGGGATGTGGTATATTATCAGACGTGGGGTACCCAGGTCTCTTCACCCAATTATTAAAAAAAGG
>JALLOY010000698.1:0-10360 GCA_036939835.1 Thalassiosira delicatula
TGAATAACCCAAAATCACCTGATATGATTTCGGATACCCTCTAACAGCCCTATCTTCTACGTACCGAAGCTTGGACTACGGTCACCACCACCACACATACTGATGCTTATGCATCGACGACCGTCTATTGCTATTGAGCATCAATCATGCCCTGGTTTACTGCACCATCATCCAAGGTCTGCTCAAAAATCCCCTCCTCCCATGGCAGCAACAATTAATAGGAGAAGAAGAGCGAAGAACGTCTTGCCGTTGGCTTCAAAGAAGAACTTCTGCGGTATATGATGAATGACATCATTTGCCATGCAAGTCGACGATTTCGCGCATCGCCGTCATTTCTCAGGTGGGGACAATGTGCTCGACCGTTACTTTCGAAAGGTCACTGCATCAGCCGTCCAATATCATGCGTTCTTTGCCTCGGTTCTAAAGGGGATAGGTCAATCACACCGGGGAGTCGTATGATCTTCATCCCCCAACAGCAACAGAGCTTTTCTTCTCACTCTGCATCTACGAAATATGACAAGGCCAGCGAAACGCTGGAAGACACCTACAGCCGCAAAACCCCATTGGAACATATATTGCTGCGACCGTCCATGTACATAGGGCCGACAGAACGTCTACCTCCTGTGTCTTCTTGGGTGCTTCAGAAAGATGTCGCTTCAAACAATAGTGACCCGGGTGACTCATCTAATTGGAAAATGCAACGAGAGGAGCTGCCTTCGGTTCCAGCGCTTTTGAAAGTGTTTGACGAGATACTCGTCAATGCATCAGATAATAGATTGCGCCACCCTGGGTCATGCAACCGCATTGACGTTACTATTCAGCGCGGCGATGCTTCCTCTCCCCCATTCATATCTATTGCCAACAATGGTAAATCCATTCCCATCCAAATACACAAGAAAGAAAAAATGTATATACCTGAGTTATTATTCGGTCACTTACTAACTGGATCCAATTTCAACGATGACCAAAAGCGATTGACAGGTGGGCGTCATGGATATGGGGCCAAACTGACAAATGTGTTCTCGAAAGAGTTTGTGGTAGAGATTAGAGATGCCCATAGTACAAAGGGAAAATGCAAAACCTACAAGCAAATGTGGAGAGACAATATGCACCAGTGCCAGGAGGCAGATATTAGCACTGAAGCTGCCTCTGATTCGTCGAAAGTTTTAGATTTCACGAAAATTTCCTTTGTTCCTGACTTGGCTCGACTTACAAGCGACCCAAATCTGACAATCCTTCCAGAAGAGGAATTCAAATTGATGCGGCGCAGAGTAGTCGACATAGCTGGATGTTCTGGGGGAAAGCTCAAAGTCACATTGAACGGTGACGAATTATCTGTTTCGGGATTTGAGGATTATGTGAATTTGTACCGCCAACCAATAGACGAATCGACTGAACTTTCTCCTATGATTTACCACAAATTGAATGCGCGCTGGGAAGTTGCCGTTGGCCTCTCACAAATAAGATCATTAGAATCAATTTCTTTTGTCAATGCGATGAGCACACCACGAGGAGGCACCGTGAGTACGGAGGTCACTTGTTCAATATTTGCATAAAAAAATTACTTGCTGACTCTTCTTTTCGTCTTTCCCACTCACTGCAACAGCATGTAGATGTCCTCGCCCGGCAAATATCACAATATATCGCCGATCATATTAACACCAAAATGGCAAAACAACATCCATTGATGCAAAATCAACCCATAAACGTGACTGCTCGAATGGTACGACGGCACTTGTTGCTTTGTGTCAATAGTCTCATTGAAAACCCGTCTTTCGACTCTCAAATGAAAGAGTGTCTCACATCGAGTCCGGATAACTTTGGAAGCCATTCACATGAATTGCCCAATAGCTTCCTTCGCAAACTTGTCAAACCAGCAATAGTGTATCCTGATGACAGCGACAGTGATGAAGGGTCAAATACAGATAGAGGGGGACCGGGAATAGTGGAGGAAGTGCTTCGTATGGCCATGGGGGCACAGCAAGTCAACATTGCAAGGCTTCTGAAAGAAGTGGGAGCCTCGAGTAAACAAACAAAACGACAAGTGTTATCAGTACCAAAGCTAGAAGACGCCAATTTTGCTGGTGGTAAAAACAGTGGTGACTGTACACTAATTCTTACAGAGGGTGACTCCGCCAAAGCTCTTGCCGTAGCCGGGTTGGAAGTAGTCAGTCGAGACAAATATGGTGTATTTCCACTCCGAGGAAAGTTCATGAACGTAAGAAATGTCTCAGCGAACCAACTCGCGAAAAACGCGGAGCTGAAAGGGATATGTACTATTTTGGGGCTACAGTTTGAGAAATCATATCAGACCAGGGACGAAAGGAAAGATTTGCGCTATGGCCATGTCATGTTGATGACAGACCAGGATGCTGACGGATCACATATCAAAGGTGCGTCAGCAATTAATGCCAAATAGGAGTATCGTTTGCATCAAGATGCCTAACCCTTTTCCCCCGTTACCTGATGTTGTGGCCAAGGCTTGATAATGAATCTCTTCCGCCATTTCTGGCCGGCACTGCTAAAACCTCCTCTTGGCAAGCCCCTCAAAGGGAATGAGGACCGACCGTTTTTATCAATGTTTGTCACTCCACTCCTAAAGGCAACAAAAAAGGGGAAGAAGAAAAAGGAATGTTTGAGCTTCTTTTCCATGGCAGAATACAATGCCTGGCGCGAATCTTTGAAAGATGATGCAATTCACAAGTGGAATGTGAAATATTACAAAGGCCTGGGAACCAGTACTCCGGCTGAGGCTAAAGATTACTTCCTAGCGTTTGTTCAACACTATCGGCCGTTCAGGTGGCAATCCGAAAAAAGAGATGGATCACAGCTTGATATGGCGTTCGAAAAGGATCGTGCCGACGATCGAAAAGATTGGATATTGAACGAATATGATGAGAAATGTACAGTGAACTATGATGAAAATGATGGAAATAGTCTCACATATGGAGACTTTGTCGACAACGAGTTGATCCATTATTCAAATGCAAATAATATCCGGTCGTTGCCCAGTGTAATAGATGGATTAAAGCCATCTCAACGTAAGGTCCTTTATGCTTGTTTCAAGAGGAATCTTAAGGATGAGATAAAAGTGGCCCAGCTCGCAGGGTATTGTGCGGAGCATACAGCTTATCATCACGGAGAAGCATCCTTGCATGCAACAAGTAAGCTTCAAAATGCCAAGAAAAATGAGATTGCTCTGAATATCTTTTCTCACTTATTGCCACCTTTTCTTAGTTGTTGGAATGGCTCAAAACTTTGTTGGCTCAAACAACATAAACTTGCTTACACCCAATGGTAAGAACTTCCTGGAATATCCTCCAAATAACAAAAGTCATTTCTTATGTCCACCTCTTTTTTGTTCAGGTCAGTTTGGAACACGCCTGATGGGTGGCAGTGATGCGGCTTCTCCACGTTACATTTTCACCCACCTCTCTCCTCTCTCAAGGCTCCTCTTTCCTGATGTGGACGATATGGTAAGAAATGGCATCATGTTATTCTCAATTCGTTGATATATTAATTTAATATAAACTTGAAACCCTACCCATCCTTTTTCCGGATAGCTTCTTGACAGTAAGGAAGAGGATGGTCAGCTGATTGAGCCTGAATACTTTTGCCCTGTAATACCACTATTATTAGTGAATGGCTGTCAAGGGATCGGTACTGGATGGAGTACATCTATCCCACAACACAATCCTCGCGATGTCTTAAATTACATTCGTGCGAAACTGGATGGGAAGAGGCTACCAGCAATAAAACCCTGGGTGAAAGATTTTAAGGGAAATATTACAATTGATACAAAACGTGGCTCGTATACCACTGAAGGTATCATCACAGCAACTTCGAAGTCGTCTTTGACAATCACTGAGCTTCCTATCGGAGTCTGGACAAATGATTACAAGAACACGTTAGTCAAGATGATGAAAATGGGGGACTTGAAGTCCTTTTCAGAGAACCATACGACTACTTCTGTGTCGGCAAGTCCAGTGCACTCAAGTTACTTTTGAATTGTACTATTCGTCACTTTTCTCATTTCTGTTTTCTACAACTACGTGGCAGTTTGATGTCAACATGAACATCTCAAAGCTCCAGAGGGGTTTGAAGGGCGATATTCACAAAACATTCAAGCTCCGGAATTCGCTTTCTACTAGAAACATGCATGCATTTACAACTGACATGAAGATCGCAAGGTATTCTAAGCCACAAGAAATTGCTAATGCATTCTTTCCAATTCGTCTAGAACTCTACGCGGACCGAAAGTCTGTGCTCGAAAGTAATATGGAGCATTCTGCTATGTTGATGAGAAACAAAGCTAGATTTATTGAGGCGGTATCAGCAGAAAAGATAGATCTGCTGCATGGGCGAAAGTCGAAAGAAGCTACAAATGCTCTACTTCAGGAAATGGGATTTTCAAAGCACTCTGAGCTAGAATCCATCAAAAGGAACAACATGGTTGCAAAACGTCGCGCAGCACATGATGGCACGAATGACGAATCAACGGCAGATGAGGATCGAAATCTAATCAAGGAATACGACTACTTACTGAGCATGCCGTTATCTTCGCTCACAGTAGAAAAAATTGAAGCCCTCAACGATGATGCTTCAAAAACAGATTCCAAGTTAGACAAGATAAAGAAAACTTCACCCTCTGACTTGTGGAGAGAAGATTTAGACAAGCTTGAGCCCCACCTAAAGTAAAGTAATTCATGATTGCAACAGAGCTGATGACATTCTTGTGTAAAAGTTCAGTACAATCAGGACAAATGTCACTAACAGAACAAGACACGGCTACTTGAATGTATTATTTAGATTTAATCCACAAGCATGCGCTGAAGATCAAGTTGCCTTCTTGTTTCAGGCCAACCATTCTTTCTCTTGGATAGTGGTGTGTCTTATCTTCAGATGCGAGCGAGTCCCAAAGAGGGCGCCAGCTCAATGAGATCAGCAGGTCCCAAAAAGGACATTGCCTCCCAGTAAATGTGATTGAAACAATCAGTACCAACTTTGCTCCATCCTGCGCTAGAGCAGCGCATCTCAGATCATTCATACAAGTCACCACATGTGCATAGGTGTTGAAAGATTGAGCAAACCATTACCTGCCAAAGGGCGAAGGAGATTGTAAGAGATGGTTGAGAACAAATAACATGCCATGCATTATTTGCATCTAATCAATACTCTTGGCTCAAGAGCAGTTGCTGAATATGCAATGAACAATAAATCATTAGGGCCTGTCCATACCTCGTTTCGAAAAATCAGAAACCACAAACCACACTCGAAAATAATGAAGAAAACCGTATTTTGACGCTTTTACAATAAAATGTGCCAGGACTCAATCAAAGTGTGGTGTTTATGGGAAAGTTGAGGCCAGATCAAAAACTGATTTGGCCTAACAAAACGACCATATTCCATACAAATCTTGAGGTTTTCTTGACTAATTTATCAATTCCTGTCCTTCGTCCTTTGTCAGTCAATCGATTATTGGTTGGTGTGCTGTGCGCTGTGGATCCTGGCATATCCACATCCTTTCCTTATCCACATCTTGTGATGTCAATTGATGTCTGCATCTTTTGGTATAATCGTCTTCTCCTGCGTCCCATCAGTCTCTTCCTCGTTGCAACAGAGCGGCTTTGCGCGCTTCGCCGCGAGGCCGCGACTTGGCCTTCGCTCTCATCCCTTGTCACACGCAAACGCCCCGCCCCGGAGAAAGGCCAGGGTTGCAATATCGCAGTACAATAGCAACAACTTGCTGATAGTGGGACGCACACAACCAGTTTTAGGTGAGTCACTAGTGTCCATCCTTCACCAGGCAAAAACAACAAACCTGGTCTGATCCATTGTCCCAAACCACGACCAGTGTGTATCTACAATTTTTTATTTTTTCAAATTAGGGTTGATCAAATGTTATGCATTTTCAATTGTTCGCAAAAAGCGTCATCCAAGATCGATAGACTGTGTCCTTATATATAAATCCTCTGTTTGGATTTGGCAAATGCCCTTCAAACGGCACATGAAAAATAACATAACCCATGTGCATTAGAAATTGCAAGGCTCTAGATTCAGATGGTTGCAATTCAGATCAGCCACAACCGCCACAAAACTCAAAAGTCAGACAAATGAAACATCTGTGAGTGCTCCAACGCCCCCTCCTTTGGTTACGACAACAACAATACACCCAGCCCTCCCTTCAAGCTTCCCCAACATCTTCAAATGGGTCTTCGCAACAGTACCGCTCCAACGCAGCATGCCACCACCCCACGTGAGGCCGTACGGGCTGGACCAAAAAAAGGTGAGTTTGCCCAAATACCTTGTCTCTCCCTTGTACTTGCTCTCTCTCTTGCCATTCCCTTTGCGTTCTGACGGGCGGTGTGGCGTAGATGCGCGCCGTGTCCCTGCAGGTCTGAGGGCTGTGCAGCCAAAACAACGAATTATCAGGTTTTTGAAATTTGCCGTGCTGGCTGTGAGGTCATGGAAGTCCTTGTTGTCTCCAACTGATTGGCCCTTTCCATCAGCGTGTATTGGCGCATGTAACATTTGCGGCCACAGTGGGGTGCCAATTGGATTGTCCTCAGGCTGTGAGGGTTTTGTAAGTCCTCAAATCATTTTTTTTCAATTAGATGATTATAAATCCTCCTCTTTGGCTCACTCGCCCGTTCCTTTCCTCTTGGCTCTTCTTCCTTCCCGAGTGCTAGATATGGAAAAGAGACTGACAGAGGGTGATGGGGCTGCGGAAGAACATAAGGAGCCAGGGCCATTGGATTTAGGCAGGTGCCATGAACCCTGATGTTGCAAAGGGATTGGAGGCCAACGGCGGGAAGAGAGTGGGTGGCATGGCTAATGGGGGCGATGCTGAAGGCACTGGCGGCAAGTGGGGAGACAATGGGCTACTCTAAAAATGTACATAATTTGTTAATGTAAATATTTTGTAAACAGGTATCGTACAAAAGGCCCAAGCAAAAGGATGACCTTAAAAAATATCATTTAAAACTTGACACCAATAAAATGAAAACTTGACTCCACCAGAGTTTCAGAATTTATCCTTAAAGTGTACGTTATCCTTAAATTCACGTTTACATATACTCATTGTGTACATTAGTAGAGTGATTGAAACCATCACACACAATCTATTTAATCAGAAGACGTAATATTCTCCACATACTGCGAGGCGCAGTCAAGCGAATGAGGCGAAGACGAGACATCCCGTGCGGCAGCAACAAGACCCCTGTCACTTTTGCCTATTGCCAAATACGCACAACAAGGCCATCCTCACTGACCCTCCTTACATTGCAAGGTGCAGCCAAGAGAATGAGGCGCAGTCGAGGCAACCATCGCAGCAGCAACAAGCCGGTGTCAATATTTTTGTCCCCTCGTGTTCTATTTGATTGTTAATTCAGTGATGCCCCCCCTTTCATTTTGCAGTCCGGCCCAACAACACTAGCCCCCCCTGCACCTGTCGTATCCTCCTCCCTTTTGCTCGTCGTTTCTTTTTATTGTTATATTTTTAGTGATGCTCCCAATTTCCACAGTTGGGCCCAGTGCCATGAAATTCTCCTGCGCCCACCGAATCCTCTTCCTAGCTGTTAGACGCCATTATCAGCTGTGGCGACGCCTGGGCGTGGTACCTCGCCGGCGCCATCGCAGTTCCCTCCCCCACAAACTCCATCACTGTGTGCCGCCCTGCATGAAACTGCCACCCTATTTTTTTCATCGTGCCAAAGACCCGCAAATCCCCATGCGTCGCCGCGAGCCGCTAGACAATGTGTGGTGGCACGAGGTTGCAAATGCAATTGCGCTCACGCATTCGCACGTTGGCGTGGCAAGTGGTGCAATTGCGTTGACGGTTGGCAGTGATGATTGATGACCATGGCTGCAAGGGCAGTTGATGGCAGCAGCATTGATGGTGAGTGATGGCCGTGGCATCAACGGTGGTTGATAGCCGCCACGGTGTTGGCAGCGACAATTGATGACCGTGGCGTTGACGGCAATTGATGATTGTTGTGGTGGCAGCGGCGGCGCGTGAGCGTTGCCAAGATCCCGATCAAATTTCAACGTGAAATAAGTTCACACAAAAGCCACAGAATGAAGTATTTGCCTGTTTGGATTTCTCTGAAGGACAGACAAAGAAGGGTTTAATTTGCTGGGGAAAGTAATAAGAAAAAGCTTACCTAGTAAAAGTTAGTAAAACCAAATGACAAAAATAGCGCAATCCAAATAATGAGCACTTTGAATACTTTTGAGTGAAATTATGTGTGAAAACTTCACTCAAAAATCTTAGTGATGTTTGTCATTTACAACGTTTTTTTTGCAGAAAAGAGGAATCAGTATATCACCAGGTAGGATGTCGACAGTTTCTCATTTATTTAAAAAAGACAAACATTAATACGCATACATTTTCACTGCAAGTTGGTTCTAGATTTCTCGTATTTTATATGTGGATGATGTGAACAGGTAGGTACAATGACATGTTGGGCCAGGTACTGGACAGCACTGGACTATCAAGAACAAAAATAAGCAGAACAAATTATTTACAATATTAGAGTAGTTCAAGGCAACATGGAGGAGGCAGGAGCTGGGTCATGGAAGAAGGAGCAATTGAGGACACTCAGGACGCTTTCGTGTGGATGCTTTGTCAAAGGCAACTGTGACCGCTGTAGGAGCTCCAAAGGCCGTCGAGGGATCTGGTATAGGCAAGGTAGCCTCAAGTGGAGAGTCCTTGACAACAGGGACTGTTGGGGATCCGTCGCGGACAAAGGAGCCTTGAGGGGAGAATCCTCTAGAGCTGGGCTTGGTGACAAGGAATTCAACTCCGGTGGCGGCGCGTTCAGACTATGTGGCAACAAAGATGTGACATCAAAGATTATTGTTGCCATCATAATCGTGGGAATACGGCAATGGTGACCTTAGGCATTGCTTCTCCTCCGCCAGCGGAGGTTAATCTAAGACCTAGGACGCATTGCCAAGGAGGGCCAACCTCATGGGTGAGGGAGTTGACAGGGACGCGGAATGCAACAAGTTCAATTTTTTCCGGTGCTACCAGCTTCGACTTGGTGGTTGAGGAGGAGGAGATAGCCGTGGTGCCGCCCGTCGCAAATTGTGGTTAAAATACATCTATCCCTTGGGGACAGAAAGAGCAGCATGGCAGAATTGAGTTTGGGAGGTGGGGGGGAGTTGATAAGAGAAAGAAAGGAGGGAGCAAGGCGGACGAGGCAATTTTGGGCGCAAAGGACTCACTAAAATGTTGATACTTCTTTTAAGGAGGTATTGTAGGAGATTGTTTGGAATCAACAAGATTTGCAGCGGGAGCAGCAGCGGCGGTGGTAGGACGACAATAATTTAAAGTAACCGATGCCACGGTCGGTAACGCCAGGGCTAGCGGAATGCCATTCCCATTGAAGGAGGTGGGCATTAGATGAAAATTGACGCCTCGGATTTCAACAAGGAGGATGTGCTCCTTGTAGACAAAAAGCTCTGGAGAGTACAAAATGCGGAGCATCCCACCACTTTAGCAAGTTCCTTGTTATATATTTTGACCCCTGCAAAATTTGTTCCCCCCGCACCAACGACTTTTGCTCACGCTTTGTACCCCATAGGTATCACGCACAGCCTAGCTCTGCCTGGGACTGCAATCGAAATAGAGGCGTCATATTATTTTGGGGAAAATTTGTAGAGGACTGGGTCAGCCTGTAGGTGAACCCAGGGGGGAAGCACCAGGTTTGAGTCAGCAGATAAAGGCATGACAATCCAGGTGTGCTTGGGAGGTTCTGCACACAACACGGAGGTAGAGAAGGAGAAGAAGGAGATAGAAGAGCGGGTGGGGACAACATTACGGTAGGGCAGGCACTCTGGCTAGCCCAGGAGGACCCCCGTTATCCCCCAAGTACTTATTGGGAGCTGGAGTATACCTTGGTGACATTCTGCGCTCTTCTTTGGGCCCTGTTTTGAGAGAGGAGTGATTATTACAAAAATGTACACAGATCTACGAGGCCTTAGTGGTGGAGGAGACAAAGGAAAAGAGGTTGTACCTATCTCCCCACTCCATTTGGGAGGTGGTGTGGGCAATTATCGACCATGGGCAGGTGTTCTTCAACTAGGTCCTAACATGGGAGGATATCCAAGGACAGAGGTACCCCTCCTCTTGACCAAAGTTGGGATTGGAGAACATCCTGGTGATTGTCAGGAGGATCCAGAGCATCAAGGTGGCAGATTTCCTGGATGTCTGGGGCGTCATGGAAGTGCGGTGGTGGTGGGGGGGACCTGTCATACGCAAGGTCCGATTAGTCAGGATCCTCTGCCAATTGGGAATACCGAGTCCCACAGACAATGATTCGTAACTTGTGACTACACAAGTACGTCCTCACCACAA
>JALLOY010000699.1:0-10392 GCA_036939835.1 Thalassiosira delicatula
CCCCCCTCAATAGACTCAATATACCAAAATCATGGTGGGTGTCAGGATAGTATGGGATGGAATGTGTGGTTGGTAAAATTTTATTTTTGTCTGGTTGTCATTTATAAATAACAGCAAATTAATATACAACTACCTACCTGGAAAAAGCTGTTATTGCTACGAGGGACGGGTCACAAAGTTACTTGTTAGTGTTACTTGGGCGAGCTATCAGCCAAGAGGTACTATCACATGAAAACCCATGGCAACGCCCTGAAAGTTGCATGATATGCCTTTCTTAACAGATTTCCTGCTAAGTCAGAAATGGGTATCTCAGGATACCCATTTGGGACACCTGTCTTGTAGGTAGGTAACGATGACGTTCTGATTTTCATAAGGTATGGTTATCACATATCATTTGAAAGCTATGCAGTCAACATATCTACATGGCGCAGTGGCACGGCACTGCTGGCAGGCTGTGTGGAACACGACTACAACTTCGGACGTATAGCGTTCGAAAAATGCTCGCAGCCGTTCAAAAATACTAGCTTTGGCTAGTTATTATTGTACGATACTTTTTTTGGCAAAACCCAACAACCACATCCGCTAGTAAAAACAACTCTCCGTATGCGTATGGTGACTGCCTATCAAATTGTTTTTGATTCGTACTGATTCTTCTGTATGGAGTTTTTGCCCAAAGTACAGATGTAAAGGTGGATACATAGCGCCAATCCACCAGAAACCACTTAGTAGGAACGCTGTTAATGAAAAGCAGCATTGGTATATGTGGTGTGTAGTTTATTGCACATGGCTACAAATAGAGTATTCTCAGCAAATCAATATTTTTTACTCAGCTAGATTTACGTAGGTTCAATGGGACAGGAAGGTTGCGAACTAAAGATTTATTATAATTTTGGTGGCATTCTATCATAATAAGTTGGACAAAATAATACTTGGTTCAAAACTGAGTCTAAGTCAAATAAGAGAGATAATTGGTTTATATGTGGACTATTCTATTTTTATAATGTACATCTATATTTTCAAGTTTTCGAAAATTAGGTTACCTCTAAGCCCTCGAAGACATCATTTCAGACATGGTGATATTCGCGAGCACAACCATATGATATCGTACACATGTGCTTCGTCCTGTACATGGATGAACTTAGTTCACCCAATTATTGGTAAAGAGTACATACTCCGCATGCTCCATTGTCGTGTTGAGATTGATTTTTTGTATCGAAGCACGCAAATTGAGCATTGGGCCTCAAAAGCACACTGTTTATCATCGCTTGACAATGTCAAGCAACCCTGTGTGCTTACTATTGGTGCATGGAAATTTGATGTTTCCTCCTACCACAGTTGTGTGGGTGTGATTAGGGTTATCCTTTGTTGGGCTTTCCTCGCGTATAACCATCGTGTGACATATCTCCTTGTGTTGACCCGCCAGGATGTCTTTGGATTGGTTCCTGGGCCCCTTCACTCCTGTCCCTATACCTTGGTAAAGCCCCCCCCAACTTGTTGCAGTATACTTAGGGCCGTTGTGTAGATGGTGGTGCTTGAGTAGCATCCTATCTTTTATCAAGCACTGGCAGTGCTAATTGTCAAGTCCCACCGGGAACTGGGATGGGTATTACTGCTGCACTGTGCTTGACGGCAAAATGCCGCACGCCACACGCATCTCCTATTTTTGGGTTCAGGTCATGCTCAATACTGTGCTCTCATATGTGGGAGACAACCGCAGGACACTTTGCTGAAAATGTCCTTGTTGCGATGGGCTCAACACCAAACTGCTCTTTCTCCAATACCCTTTGAGATGGTGTGGCTATAATCTGTAACAACAGCCGGCATCACCACCCTCGGAGGTGGCACAGCCAACAATATAGCCTACTGGATAGGTATTGGTCGCTTGTACTTGTACACAGCACGTACCAGCAGCACCGGCGCCTCGTTGTCCTCCAATATTGACATGGGCTACAATGCACAACGCAGCGCCTTGGTCACCGCTAGCTGGTTGTTGTATACGACTTTTGGTGCGTCCTCCAGTGCACACGCCAATCAATTTATGCCGTACATAATGCGGTCCGCCCGAGTCGCCTCCATGATCATCAGGTGATGGTGCTTGAATTCCACAGTGTCAGAGACTTTGACAACCCTAGTTTGGCAGTTAACAATGATGTGACAGTAGTATTGCTGCAAGGCCATACCAACATTCCCTGCTGAAGCTTGTCTGAAATCCCACATTCTCCTTGTGTTTGTCTTCTTGTGCACAATCATTTTGCATCCCAAAGGACCGATGGGCGTTGCATTGTAATTAAAACATCAGTAGAAATACTCCTATGCAGACTTGGAAGGATACAAAGTCGCCTGGTGCAAAAGATTGAGTACAAACTCTGTCTGTGGGATGGGGAGATCCCATGGAGATATACTTTCCAAAACAGCAAAAAAGTGTGTTTTGAACGTGTGCATGGCCCGCTCTGACATATTCCGGTGGTGGACGTCCGGCAGAACCAGTCGGAAGTCCACTCTCCAGTCTTTAGAAATGATGCTTATACTCTGCACTTGCCTTTTTGTCCAAAATTTGCACGTCCACTACCAAATATTTATCCTTCAGAAGCTACATGATTTTACCATACGCCTGGGGACAGACCGCGGATGGACGCAACTTAAACGGGTAAGCCAAGCTTAAGTAAGTTTGCATCAACATAGTATGCTATCATCAGATATTGGTTGCTGCTTATCTTTGGTGGATAAGAAAGCAACCCGGACCATCAGTGTATAGCTTACTGATGTGATAGATCTTGAAATGGAGCTCGTTTGACAGTACGATTGGAAGCTTCTTTGTGGTCCAGTGAGTACTTTCTATGACTTTGGAACCTAGCAGCTAGACCACCTTCTTTGGCCTTGCCGTCTTTGGCTTTGTAAAAAGTGTATAGCTTACTGATGTGATGGACCTTGAAATGGAGCACGTTCGAGTGTCCCAGTGAGTACGTTCCATGACTTTGGCCATCTTCTTTGGCCTTGCCGTCTATGGCTCCGAAAAACGCAACCCCTGGTAGCCCTGCACCATATGCTCCAGGAACATCTCATCAGCTGACGGGCAGTATTTTGATATGTTGGCCAGTGTGAGTCTTGATTGTAACAAGCAATTGCCTGCCTTGATCACTACAAGCCACTTCTACTTTACCAGAAAACCTGCTACAGTGTGGAATTACCATAACGATATAGCTACACTTGGTAAATCCTAGGCGCTGCATACAGCAAGTGAGGCTAACTTGACGTCCTCAGAAGGTGTCAAGACACCCGCGCCCTCATACTTTCTCCATCTTGTCAGGGCGGGCTTAGAGTTGCGGTTGCGGATCACCACCAAGTCTTTGGTAAAGGTCACTTCACATCAAGCATTGTACATCAGTCCCAAGCCCACCAAGGAGTACACGAACCCATGCATCATGTACCCTTCTGGAGTAAAATCTGGCGACAACTGCGGCAGATCAAGATCTGCCGTCCCATTTGATTGTTGGGTAGTACCTGTTGCAATTCCCACTGTGACTTTTGGTGCCTTAAAACTTTTGTTGGCAACTAGAGCATTGTCACCACAAAGAATATCTTGCCCCCCCCCCCCCCAGAGGCAAAACTTCCGAAGTTTCTACCACACTTGTAAGCAGCCCTGTTATCCAGCTTGTGTCTCCATTTCAGCAAGATTTATTGACCGCCATGTAACCAAATGGCAAGGCATATTGCACGTCGTGTGTTGGCGGCAACTGGCAGAGATTTTTCACCTCACCAGCAAACACAGACACCAGGCCAGGCGGCAGAGAAGATTGGTATGAGAGGGGGTGGCTATAGCTTACAGCAGCTGTCTGGTCTGCAGGCTTTTTAATTTATCTACGCTCGCACAAATGGCCGCACCACCCTATCACAGACAAACTCTTCCACCTCCAATAACAAAGGTGTGCATTTTTCCAATTTGAAGCAGTCGTCAGGCTTGTATTTAATCATCTTCAGGCAATTGGGATAAAGCATGGGGGGGGGGGTACGCCAATTAGCCCTCAATGTGCCCGCTGCTCCCCCTCTGCAAAAGAAATGGTTCTCCTCACAGAGCTGACTTAATTCATTGGTCAACATCTTGATAGTTGCAGCCATCTCCTTATTTGCCCCTACCGACTTTATGATATTCTCCACCAGCTGCTTTAGGCTGCATATTACTTTCCTTTTCTTACTTTACTCTGGGTGTTCAAAAAAGGAATTCCTCGGTAATAACCCAATTTAGAGCAATTACTTCATGTTACTGAGTAATTGGCTGTTTGCAGTAATCTGGCAAGAGCACCAAAGTAAGTAAGGAGGAGAGTAATTACCAGTAAATGAAGTAATTACTTCAAGGATTAACCCTAAGATTAACCCTTCAAGCATACCCCTAGCGATGACTGCACACACACTCAAGAGCACTAGAAAGGCTTCCAAGCACTCGCCACTCTAGTAAACACTTCCCTAACCATTGATTGTTCTTAGATCCCCAACATTGAACTCACTTAGCTAACAACTAACCCCCTATTCCTCTTCGCTACCACAGTCTCGCCCTGGGAGTAGAACTTCACACTTTCGTCATTCGCGAAGAACTCTCCCACAGCCTCATAAAAATCAGGAAGGAGCTCTTTACTCCAAGGCTCATACAAATCTTCCTCTTCTCCAATTGGCTTTGGCTTATCAAAGCCATCCTTAATAGCCGAAAGGAGGCACACATTGTTGCCTCTCTTTTTCTCAAAGTACATCTTGTCAGGATGAACTGTGAGGCGTTCTAAATTGTTGGGATGGAGCTACTGTATTCCATCATATTTCCGCAGAAGCCTTGCCTTGAAGAGCACGTCCTCTTGAGCTGAAACCTTCTTCTTCTCCCATGTCTCCTGCCACCCACAAAAACCCTGACAGGATTGTCCGCCTCTGCCGCAGCTGAAGGGACATTCTCTCCCACAGACTCGAATTCAGTGCAGAAGGTATCCAATTTGCAGGTGCGAAAATCTTCATTCTCCCATAGCGTGCCCGCCGCGGAAATCTTGGAGTGGTAGGCATCGCCCCTATGCTGCTGGTACCTGATGTAGATCAACACTTGCTTTTTGCACTTCTCGATACCCGTGCTGGAGCGCTGACCACTCTTGACGGCCTTCACTTGCTTCCAGTTTCTCTCAGCAGTGCCAATGTCCAATATCTTTGAGCATGTAGCCATGCCCAGCTTCCCCAAGACAATGGTGTGCATGGAGTAGTTCTTGTGCCATTTCCAAGCCAACATCTCTGGCTTGGCTGCGTTTGCATCTATCTTGAGACTGATCATCTGGCAGTTCCAGATCTTGTTCAACGGAGGCAGAGCCACCTCCGCCTCTGGAATGTCGGTCTATGTGGACCCCGTGACAGACCTTGCACAAGACCCCATACCGCCCCCGCCCTTGGCGTTGCTCGTTTACGGCCGCTCGTTGACTTGGAGCCACCTGCGTCAAGCCATCGTCTACAGGGTTGCGTGTCCGGCGAGGTCTGATGCAAGGCCGGACAGGCGGCAACGTGGTTGCGCCGCGGCATTGTACTGATGCCGCTTGAAGTTATCGTCACTGCTGTTGATCACAGATGCACCACATTGTCAGCAACAGACGCGGAGCAGGTGTATGTGGAGTGCCACGGTTGGAGAGACCTCAGTGAGGGCGTCCTCAGCAAGAGCAACGGTAACCAACCGTGTGAGTTGTTGTTTGTTGCTGTCTATTGTTCACGCACAAATACGCGCTGCAACACGTGTTGAAGCATGGTATTGTATCAACGTAGGAATAAGTACGTAGCTACGCTCAAAGTCATGGTACTCACAAGATTACTTTTTGGCATTACTCCGCCAAGTAATGGCCGTTACTTTGACAATAATGGAAAAAGTAAGTAAAATAGAGTAATTACAAGTAATTACTCAGTAATATGCAGCCTAGCAGCTACTCAAGCGATTTCTTCTGATCTATTTCTGCCACCGCAATTTTATTCATATGGATATGGCCATCCATGGCTTTGCAGTCAAACAATTAGTCAACGTTGTCCTGCCTGCTTGATGCTGGTAGACCGCCATGACTTCCTTGGACTCTTGCGGCATGTGCTCTGCCAAATTTGCCGTGCCCACCCGCCACACACCGTTTTGTTTGGGCATGGCTATACCCAGTGGTATACCTGATGCATCACGTTCTCCGGTCTTACTTCTACTTGACCTCATCCAATTCTTCCCATACTTTGTCTATACAAGGGAAACGGTTGGTAGACATGTATTGTTGGAAATTGTGTGGTGTGTACATGTCATAATTGCCTGCTTCTATGCCTACTTGAGGGGCACAATATACCCTGGGGTCCCCTCCTCCTGGAGATGGTATTTCTCCATATTGTGGTGGAGGCAGAGGATATCCAACGTGTGCTTGCCCATCACTTGTTTATTTAAGTGGGCAAGCAATTCACAGGAGATTGAGTGGGGGTAGAAGTAGTTGGATTCCTTCAAAAGACAGATCCACGTGTCCTCCATAATCGCAAGGATAAACACGGATGCTTCTCGCATTGATACATTGTAGGTCGCACAATAATGTTGTGCTGCCCTATGCCTTACCTCCCATTTGCGTGAATAACGCTTGAGGGGTCGTTGGCGATCGTTTTGCCATATGCTCCAACTGCCACCGGAATGACAAAGTCCACACCATACGAGTTGCGGCATTTTGTGTTGGAGATAATGATTCCGACAAGATTGTTTTTTTCCTTGGAACTTGTTGAACACGAGGAGGAGAAGGATTGGAGTGATCGCATCCGTGATCTGAGCAATGTTGATGTCTAATGGTTGACCGACAATGGGCTTGAAAACATCAAATGCCACACGGAAGAGCGTGGCAATTTTCTTGGGAGTCATGATGACTGAAGAAGAGTTGATGGAGCATTTAAACTTGTTTTGTTAAAAGCCTAGTAGTAGCATGCTGATACCAACTCATTTATATTGAAGTGTTTGGCATAGTAGCAACAGAGCTCTAATAGAGGTAATTGATAGATAAGTTGATTGTGAAACTTCTGCCATAGCAGTTTCAAGCTACACTTTATGGTCATAGGAAAACATTATACTAGCTGCCCTGTGCGTTCTACATGGAACACAGTAGTTGAGCATGTAGGAGTCTCGGAACAACATTTTGAAAACATTGGTACCACCATTACCTACCTTCAAAGTAGGCAAGTTGAAGTGGGTGCCTCCTAGATGTAGATGTTGTAGTCATTTTGGAACTGTTTGGAAGTGCGGTATCCATCAGGAGTGTAGTCACTGTACCAACTGTAGCATCTCCACAAGTCTCCTAACACTTAATACCTAAAGTCTAAAAAAACTGGAAAAAGCCCTAAACTTAGGATTAGGCCCATGTGTAACAGCGTTTAGGTAAAACAAACGTGACATAAAGCAAATTATAGCAAGGGTCTCAGAGACCCCAGGTATAATTTTGACTTAAAAACCTTACCCATCCTATACGAGAAAACATTATCTCCCCACATCATGAATCACATCAGTCCTCAGCCCTATGTAGGTATTGTAACATACGATGATGCAATCGACTACTTAAGGCGTTCGATGTGGCAATCGTCCCAAGACTAAACACTCAACCAAGAGGGGCCAAGACAACCCGCTCAGAAACAACGAGACAACGCCAAGAATGGCACCCCTCTCTATTAACATTTGATTGTTGTGTTTGTTACAAGGATATTGCCATGGCTCCCGGATATCTTGCTCGTTGTCAGCAATTTTGGTGTCACTTTCTTCCCTCTCCATTCTTGTAGAGCACAAACAATGGTTCATGTCAGTGCAATATTGTTTGTGACGATGACATGGCATGTGGATGTCAAAATTGGGAAGTTCTTGGATGCTTACAGAACAACAACAACAATAATAATAAATGTAGACTAATTTTGGTGGTGAAAACATAAGTACTTGCAGGACCTTCCTAGTCAGAGGTATAGTATAGGAAGATGCACAGTTGCCTTCCTGATGAGTGAGAGCTAGTATCAGTTTGAACTTCAAAAGATGAGTTTCGGCGGGAACGATGATGGGTCTTAGGTCAAGGAAATGCAGAAAAATGTTTCATTCTTGGGGCGCCATTTGTGTACCTAAATTTAAGCAAAGAACTTTTTGACTCAGCAAGGACTCATGGGAATGGTCCACTCGTACCACACGCTTTTGCCGCCTCCTCGGTCAACCCCCAAACATAGTACAATCGGCCTAGTTCATGTGTTGCGTTTCCACGCATGATGGCAACATTTATTGCTTGTTGGAATTACTGGAGCATTATTGCCTCTGCCCTCCTTTCCTGCAAGGGTTTGTCAGAGGCAAGATGGCCATTCCAGTGCCCTCTTCCTCCCGAGTCACCGCTTGGGCCGCAACTTTAATGAATATCTTATTACAGTCCCCCTCAATCTCTCTGAACCACCCGGCGCTCAACAATATTATCTGCCCATGGTAAAATCTTTATTGTGCTGTTTGGAAGGGCCCGGACACACCGCTGCCGCCGTTGCCAAGTACCAGATTAAGAAATAGGTCAACTTATACGCTTTGATGCTTAGGTCAACCTACAAATTTACCTTAGGTTTGGATTTGAATTAGCCAAAATAGGGCATTTGAGTGAACCTAGAACCTTTTATAGGTTATAAAAAAGATTAAACATAGGGTGCAAAATAGGTTGACTTATAAAAAATATTTAGGCCAAACCTATTTTAAAATAGGGCAGGAAATCTATGACCTAATAGGGTTTCTGATCTAGGGGCAGCTAAGAAATAGGTCAACCTATAGATTTTTAGACTTAGGTTGATCTAGAAACCTAACCTAAAAATAGGGCATTTGAAAGAATCTAGAACCTATAGGTTACAGAAATAGGTCATAGATAGGGCAGAAACTATGTTGAATTATAAAAAAGCTGTAGGTCAAACCTATTTTAAAATAGGGCCAAAAACATATAACCTAACCTAGATTTCAGTGTCGCGACGGTCTGTCTGAGGTGTGTACAATTTCTCTGTGTAGGAATAAATACGCACTACATCTTTGTATTCTGTGCAATTGGCGCGCGTACGTTCCATCTAACCAAAGTCTGCTATTCATTGTCAAGTACATTGCCCATTGCTTAATAGTTGCCATGATCTTCCCTGCCCCACATGCTCGCCCCCGTCCCTCCAGTCCCGTCCACCTCCGCTTTGATTTGCCTTAATGGCAAGCAATAGCCATTGGCTTTTGTCCTGCCTCGTACCACTGACGCCTCCAGGTAGGTACGTAAGACACGGCGGTCGTAATAATATGAGAGCATATTTTAGTCTTTTTGTGTCCATTGCAAATTCTCATCCCTTCTCCTGTCTTTGTCCTCTTTGCCTTATCCAACTTTGTCACAGGCAAATGAGGTGTCGCCAACGCGAGGGGGGAGATTATTTGACCAGCACAGGCAATGTGATGTAAGTCAAAAGGTCTCTTGTGCCATGGAAGCCCGCCCTGGGTCTGTAAGTATGTTGTGCATTTTCACCATTCAGCGTCCAACGTAAATTCTGATCCCTCATTCTCTCTTTGCCTCTCATTTAATCCTCACGCAAGGACTGTGTCATCCGCATGGGGACTGATGGGTCGGAAGTGATGTGACTGCATGCCGACAATGGCGTAAGTAAAATATGTTATTTTCTCTTTCTTTGTTTCAAATAAAATTCCATCTCTTATCTAATCTGCTCTCCCCCCCTCGTCTATCAAAGTTGCCGGAAACACGTTGAAAACAGATTGTTCTACGCCCACCAACTTTTCAAATTGGGGAAGCGTACTTCAGTAAAATTGGCATCAAGGTGAGCCAAAAGGTGTCATTTTTCAATTTTTGTTTCATATGAATTTTTGTCACTCATCGACTTATATTTGTCATCATCTGACTTGCAGGCCAACACATTGCATCAGGGGGGATGGATCACACGCACAAAGCAATGTTGGGAGTTGGCGCTGGCCAAGCGGCTATATTGTCCGGGTGTGTAAAAATGTCATGTTTTTGTTTGGAATAAAATTTTCATTCTGATCTGCCCTTCCTTATCTTGTCCTCACCTCGTTCATTCCAGGCAAGCGCGTCAACCTGGCTCTTCACAGCCACAGAATAGAGTGGTCAGGGCAACCCTCTTCACAGGTAGGGTGGTGTACTAGGCAAAGGAAGAGAAGGGCAACGGATCCTATGTGCCTCAGCGTCCTCACCCATGTGGGAGGCCTTGACAACGATCAACCGCAAGAACCAGAACCTGGTGTTTGTCTGCCACGCGTTCACGCAGACGCCGCGTCCTCTCAACGGGGCAACAATGACAACCACTGTTCTGTCATATCATTAGACTTGTAAAATAGAATATTAATTGCAAATTATTATTAGCTCTTCAGATGTTCTG